>JAJPUD010004673.1:156513-187007 GCA_023553655.1 Myrmecobius fasciatus
TTCTCAACTGACAATCCTTTTCTTCTTATTATCCCTTCCCCCTTGTGCCAACCAGAGAGGCCCATTTAAAGCCTTTGATATAGTTCCTGCCCTGGTCTAAACCCCTGAACTCAGTACCTGACCCAGTCCTGAGTTGTATGAGGGAAAGAGACAAATGAAATTTTGTAATGAGATAGTGACTGCTTGCTAATTGGAGAGTGAGCTTGTGATCATTCACAAAAGAGGTGACTGAAGCTTGGTAGTTGAGAGGTTAAGGGGTAACCTTTGTGGATGAGAGGGGATCTGGGTAGGCATGGGAATGTTTCAGTCTCTGAGGTGTGTGAGCCCAAGAAAGTTCATGGATGGGTTGAAATTGTATATATAGGACAAACTTTTTGATAAATAAATAGGAAATTCAGGGCATACTATATACTCTGTTTTCTTCTCATTCTCCTCTATTTTCCAGCCCTCCATTCATCCCATTTAATCAATTTCTTTTTCCCCTTGTTTCCTGCTTCTTTCCTTCTTTGATTCCTTCCTTTTCTCCCTCCCATCTATTTCTTTCTTTCTTTTCTTTCCTTTCCCTTTTTTCATTCTTTCTTTTTTCTTTTTTTCTACCTCTTTCTCTGCTTCTCTCCTTTATCTATTCTTTATGTCTCTCACTTTCTTTCCTCTCCCTTTCCCTCTTCTTTGTCCCCCTATTCTTCTTCCTCGGCTGAAATCATAGACTACTAGAGGGGAGGGGAATTTAGGAGTCATTTAATCTAAATCCCAGCTCTCAAAGAATAAAGCCCCTTTTACAGTTGTGTATAATTGTATGAATTCCTGTCTTTCTCTGCTAGACTTAAAAGGATGCAGAGCTCTTCTATATCAGGACTTAGGAGTAAATTGCAAGAAGGAAGGTTGAACTTCAAAGTAGAAGCCATGTAAGCTTGTCCTAGTATTACTATGGGAACCTAGGTCTTCCTGAGGTTGCAAATCATAGAGTCCCTTCCCTTCCCCTCACTCCCATTACATCTTCTTGGGTCAGAGAAGGGTCCCTTTAGCCCAGGGCACTAACTGCCCAATGCTGACCCAAGACTAAAGGCTGCTTCAGGAATGCAGGTGTTAGGTTGCTTCACAGATGAAAGTACTGATAATGGGCAGGAACTGGACTTTCTGGTCTGAGCTGCTGATGTTGGGGCCATTGGAATGTGTGGAAAAGTAGCTGCAAACCCCAGGGACCTGGGGCCCGGGGGGAGGAGGGAGAAGGAGATGGAGGAGAGGGAGGGAGGGAGGAAGGGAGAGAGAAACAAAAAGAGACAGAGACAGAGACAAAGAGAGACAGAGAGAGATGGAGTGTAGACCACTTAGTAAGGGAAACAGAGGGCAGACCACCATGAGAGAAAGAAACTCCCTTCCTTTCATGTTTGTTTTCTGGTTGTAGCCTACTACTGGAAAGCCCTGAAATTAGCAGAGTCCTGAGGCTCTTTGGAAATCATCTCTCCCAATTCTGCAGTATGGGGACTAGTCTTGATAATTAAGGGAACTTTTATGGACCTTAACTTTCCCTGAAGCTACTTTGTTCTTTATCTATCTCATTGCTTTACTAATTCACTTAGCCCTTGGTTTGCCTCAGTTTCCTTGCCTGTAAAATGACCTGGAGAAGGAAATGGCAAACCACCCCAGAAAATTTGCCAAGAAAATACCAAGAGGGATCACAAAGAGTTGGATATGACTCTCAGAAACTTCTTCACTGTATTTACTGTTGAATATAAGTATGCTTCCCAAATTCAAAGCTATGTCTTCTAGGATCATAATTGTGGAGCTGGAAAGGATCTCAGAAATTGCTTTGTCTAATCTCTTCACTTTACAGTTGAGGAAACAGACCTGCTCTTGCTGCTGGTGGTGTCTGTGCGTTTGAGAAATGACTTACCTGAAATAACATAACTAGAGTCAAAGGCTGGATAAATAAATGAATGGATGAGTGAATGAATGAGCAAATAAATAAATAAATGCTTAGTGACTTAAGGAAGACGCTATTTCCAATGTGCTTCTGTCCTCTTCCCTCCTCAGGGCCACACAATTCTATCCATAAGGAGGAAATGAATAAATACTTAATGGACTCGGATTCTGAGGCATATTAGTGGGAGCTTTTCAGTCTGCAAGCTAGGTTGGAGGCTGAATTGAATGGTTAAGTCTTTGGCTCTGAGGGATAAGGAGAAGACTTTCTGAGATAACCCACTCCCTCATAATTTCACCCTTCCTACTTCTTAAAAAAAAAAAAAAAAAAAAAAAGGCCTAATATAAGGCTAAGCCTCTCTAAGAGAGGTACTGAGGATGAAGAGACACCCACATATACAGGCCTAACACTGAACTGCTAAGGCGATTGGAGATCATAGATTTAGAACTGGAAGGAACTTTTGTTGATGAGTCATGTCTGACTCTTTGTGATCCCATTTGAGGTTTTCTTGAAGATACTATCGTGGTTTGCCATTTCCTCTTCCAATTTATTTTACAGATGAGGATTCGAGGTAAACAGAATTAAAAGGCTTTCCCAGGGTTATACAGTTAGTATGTTAGGCTGGATTAGAACTCCGAAAGATGTCTTTCCGTTTCCAAACCTACTGCTCTATCCATTGCCCCACCTAGCTGCCCCAGGGAGGCAGCATGGGCATCTGAGCCATCCTCCTCATTTTTCAGATGAAGAAATGGGAGTTCGCAGAAAACAAAATTACTTGCTTTGGTATGAAGTGGCACGGACAGAATTTGAACCCCAATTTTCCTGCTACTAAATCCAGTTTACTGCTCCATATGACTTCTTATACTTTTACTTCCCACGGCTTTTGTGAGGAAAGGGCTTTATAAATTGATGAAGTCTATGAATTCAAATTACTATTATTACTGTTGCAATCCGACCGAATCTGAAGATTCCATGTCGTGGGGTTGCACTGTCCCAGTTTATGCGGGCCTCTGTTCCTGTAGTGAGCCCTGCTGAACCCCCTCTCTGAGAGAGGAGGGCTCCAATTAGTGCTGGCTGCCAACCCACTGCAGGTAAAAGGAAGGGAAGGTGGAGATTAGAGGGTTGTATCCCCAGGGCTGAGTGAGACTGTGGCCTCCCCCCACCTCCCCCGCCCCCCCCACCCCCTCTCCTCTCCTCTTTCCTGTTCCTTGCATAATGATGCTGATTGCTCTGCATCTGTCACAATTAGTTAGTCATTGTTTGAAAATTCAGAACAAATCAAACTAGCTGGCGCAGGGGGGGGGGGTTGGGGGAGGAGCGGCGCCTCAAGCTTCTTCCCCCCCCCCCGGAGGTGTGTGTGGGGGCTGGGGCGTGAAGGTTGGAAGGGGCCTTCCCCAACCCTCTGCAGTTTGGCCTTCCCTAAAAGGATGTGAGAGCGGAACTGAGAATAAAAAGGTCGCTCTAGTTTGTGTCCACTGCCTCGGACCTTCAGCACATCCACTGACCAGAGACTAGAGAAACTCAAGGCCTGCGGACTGCGCGGGGAAACGTGGAAACTTCTACCTTAGAAACTTCAAGTTAGGCTCAAAGCGTAGGCAACATTGTAACCCAAGCAACTAGCCCTCTCCACTGAGTAGGCGGGGTCATTTGCTCCGGATGGGATAGGGGAGGGCGGGGGAAAGAAGAGGCCTCGGAGGGAATCCCAAGTGCCAGGGCTTCTGGACTTCAGGGAGCCCGGCATTCTGAAGAGTGCCGAGATAGAGTTGGGGTGAGATGCCCTTGAGAACTTCCGCCAACCAGAGTCAACTGTTCTAAAACCGAGCGAGTGTTGGGATTCACGAATCTGGCTCCAGAACTGGCACCTCTACTCAGTGACGCCTCAGCCCGATGTTTAGGCTAAGGAAGGCCGGGGAGTCTCACTTCTTCCCAGGCGCCCAGTCCCTGATCTATGCCCACCGAGCTGACTCTCTAAGTGCCTTTGTTTCCGAGGCAGCTAATCCCTGGGACACGTGACGCGGCCAGGCTGCTCCCGCCGGAGACTCGAAACCAGTGGCCCCTGTGTGTCAAAGACACTCCCCTCATTCTCAGAGCTTCCCCTACTGTCTTGCTAGGGTAAAGTCAGAAACTCCAACCCTAGTCCTGGGTGGGTGTTGTGACCCGCTTTGCTGTTGGCTCTGAGCTACTTGCTTTGAGAATAAAACTGTCCGGGTTTCAGCACCATTTCTATACCCCTTAGAGGTTAAAGTCCTAGTAAAGTCACTCTCCCTTCCCAGAGGCCAAGTTAAAAACCCTCAAAGTGTCCATTGCTAGTGAATGTGAGGAGTAGGTGGTTTCCAGGTGAGGGAGCTGAGCCCTTGGCCAGGATCCAGAAGGTACTTAGCAGCGAGGCGGGGTCCCCTCATAGTAAAAGATCCGAGCTGAGAATCAGAACACTTTATAGTTCTAGTTCAGCTCAGTTTGCTTGTTAAACACATTTATTAAAAGCCTACTGCCTTCAGATCCCTGTTAGGTCCTTGGGGGCATTTGACGAACTTTAAGATAGAGTTACCAGCCCTCATGGAATTTGGTTAAGTATGGCAGGAGGACAAGACACAAACATAACAAGTACAAAATACCAATAGGGAGCAAAGTATATTGTGAGGTAGGAGGGGCTCCAGTTTTATGCTTAACCCTTCTTTCTGTGGCTTTCCTTTTTGTGAAGGGGAAAGTTTTTTCTCCGACTTGGGGTGGGAGTAAGATTGGATATCTCTGACCCAGAGACAAGGCTGACTTCTGGAAGGCAATTATATATCTTTTTACCAAAAGGAGGATGACATTCCTCAATAGGAATCCAGGTCTCTAGTTAGGAGTGAGGGCCTGGCTGGACCTCCAAAGAGGGTAGCCCACCATTTTTTCTTTTCTTTTCTTTTCTTTTTTTTTTTTTTTTCTTGTAATACTGGAGTTCTGAGGTGGTTTGATTGAAGGCAGGCTCTAAGACAAGAGACTAGAATGGAATAACATACAGAGTTTGAGAAAACCATGGCAGCTCTAGTCTATTGCCGTTTGGACATAAAGAAATCCCGAGGCTTCTATTAAATTTTACAGTGATTAATTGGATACACAAATGAGAATGATTTACTAATATATAGCTATTCTCCCTCCCTCAAAGAGTTTACAATTTATTTGGGAGTGGGAAAAGAATAAGTTATTATTATTGTTCAGTCTCCAGTAAAATCTTAAACTTTTTGAGAGCAAGGATCAATGGGTATTTCTTTTTCTTTTGCATATTTTTGTCTTTTGTGCCTGCAGTTCCTAGTAGTGCCTTGTACACAGTTGACTCAACAAATCTTTTTTTATTTAAATAATTATAACACAGTCTACAAAAACGTCAAAGAAGTACCAGCCGGTATTATAAGTTGGAAGAAAAGAAAGATCCCATCTGATCTGGGGTAGGGGACCAAGATTAAGGAAGACTCCAAGGGAAAGATGGTATGTGAGACAGATCTCAAAAGATTCCAGGTGTTTCAACTGGCAGGAAATGTGGAGGGAGAACATCCCAGATTATGAGAAAGATTTGACTGGGGAATAGAACCATCAAGCACCAGATCTGAAAAGTGATTTAAAAATTAAGAAAATCAGCTCTTTGATTTTATAGATAAGGCTACTGAGGCCCTGAAAAGTGATCTTCACCATCTTAGTTCCTAGTTTGTGTCTCACGTCCAACACAAATCACTTTTTTAAAATGTAATTTCCACCTTTTCTCCGTTTGTTTGCCTGGCATACTTTTTGCCTCTTCAGAACAGGAACTTTTCCCTCTCTCCTTTCCTTTCTGATCTCCTCTCTCCTTTCTCCCTCCAGAATTCGAACCTCGTGGTCTCTTTCTTTATTTAGAGATTGAAGTCCAAAGTTTTGCAAACAAACAAGCAGTCTGTTCCTTTGTTGTGTTCTCTCTTTGCTTTGTCGCCTGAGTTTTCCGAGCCTTTCCTCCCAGCCCTTTTCCTCTCTCTAGGCAGATGTCCAGAGGGAGCGAGCGGGGCCCGGGCTACTCCGGCGTCCTACTCGGCCGGGGGCTGGAGTGTTATGAGTCAGAGATGAACCTTTTCTGGGTTCTCCCTACGGTACAGACCGAGGATATGGGCGTTAGAAGCCCCCTGCCCCAAGCACTGAGCTCATTACTATCCAGTTTCTTTGTGCAGCGGGGGATTTGCAATTGTAAGCAGGCGGAGCGGGGTGGGGGTGGGGAGAGGGCTGGGAGCTGGGAAAGGAGCTCTTTGCAGAAAATTAATTCCCTCCCGGCCTAGATGCTCCCTCCACCCCCAACATACATATAGGAACACACAACCGGTACACTCCTCACGCTGCTCTGGGCCTCGTTCCCTGAAGATTCGGACCTAGGGATGGAGGCGGGGTGGGGTGGTGGTGAATTTAGAGGATTGGGAGACAGTAAGGAAGGGTGGGTAAAAATCCAGAGATTATTTGCTTGTTTTGGGGGGGAGGAGTGGAAGAATAAGCCTCCAAGCTGGGGTCGTCACACAGGAATGGGGAATTTAGTCAAGGATGACGTATACCCCTTCTTGCTACTCTCTTCCCTCTTCCCCCTACTATCGGTGACTGGACTCCGAGGTTGGGTAGGAGTGGGGAAGGCAATGAAAGGAAGCCGCCGCTTCTTCTACCCGCTCCTCGGTGGAATCAATGTGCATTCAATTAACCCCCGCGCCGCGCAGTCTCCATGGATCTGCCGCGAACAGACGCTTTCAAGTGTCGCCGCTATAAAGTCAAAGCGGCCTGGGCTGCTGGGGGTGGGGACGGGAATGTGAGGAGTGTGTGTGTGTGTAAATAGACGTGTGTGTGTGTAGGAGAGAGACAGAGACAGACAGAGAGGAGAGAGAGACAGAGACAGAGAGAGACGGGGGGGGGGGGGGAGAGGGGATAGGAGGGAGGCGCTGGCCTTTGCTTTAGAGATGCAAAAGCATCCAGGCCACGGACAACTGGTATGATTGGGGGGCGGAGGTTGGGGGTGGGAGTAGGAGAGATGGGAGGAAGGATGCCAGAGTAACCACTTTCAACTCTAAAAATGAAACCTTTCTCCAAAATAGAAAATTGGGATCTGATCTCCAAAATACACGTCGTCTACCTATCTCAGTTCTGAGCAGAGTATGTAACAAGGAATGGGAAGTAGAGGCAGAGCATGATTGGAGAGAATCTCAGTAAAAGGCAGCTGTGCTAACATTGTTACAGGTCATGAATATTAGGAAGAGGAATAGTCAAAAGTTCCTTGACAAATATCCCTTGATGAGTAAGCTCCAGGAAAGAATTCCATTTCAGAGAAGACAGAAACATACTATCACTTCATATGGTCCTAAGCAGAAAACTCATTAGATCCTCCAGTATTAAATTGTGTTCCCATGATTTTTACAGATGAGGAAACTGAGAAGTATCTGGGTTCAAAGTGCTGCTCTGCCTCGCACTATCGTAATTTTTTCAAGTGACCTGTCTAGGCTTCACTTTTCTTATTTGGGGAATGAAGAAATTGAACTATTTTGCATTTGAGGTGCCTCAGCCCATGATGATGCTTCCTTGATAAAACAAACAAACAAACAAACAAAAAACAAACAAACAAACAAAAAAAAACCTTTGAGCTCATGTAGCTAATTAGAGGCAGAATCTGGGTCTTCAGAATTCCAGTTCAAGATGTTACCACTTGTTGGTTGATTGATCTAGTAGATGTCTTCTCAAACTCTGACTTCAAGAAGGTTACTATCAACTCTACATTAAAAATCATCCAAGAATATCTTGTAGAACATATTTTACATAGAACACATATTTCCACCATGCCATTCTTCAAAGCCCAGTTCAAATTCCTTCATGACTTCCCCAGTCCAAAGTGCCTTTCTTTCCCCTCTGAACTCCTTACTTTTGCTTTAGTCCAATTCTACAAACCTTTAAAATCAATAGATTTTTTTGAATTGACTTTTTAATTTATTATTTATTATCCCTGTTTTCCTGTTGAAGAAACTGAGGCATAAAGATTAAATGACTTGTCCAGAGTCAGCTAAAAGTAGTGTCTAAGGATGTATTTGAACGTAGGTCTGGCCTGACTTCAGGCCTAATGCTCTATCCACTATATCACCTAAATGCACCTGTAAAAGTCTTTTTTATCCAGGGTAATTGTTACCCTAGGGTAGCTAGGTGATGAATAGAGAAACCAGATCTGGAGTCAGAAAGACATTTTCCTGAGTTCAAATCCAGCCTCAGACACTTACTAGCTTTGTGACTCTGAGCAAGTCACTATGCCCTGTTTGCCTCAGTTTCCTCATCTATAAAATGAACTGGAGAAAGAAATGGCAAACCATTTCAGTATCTTTGCTAAGAAAACTCCAAGAGCCAGACACTGTTGAAAATGACTGAACAACAATAACAAAATTGTTATTCTCCAAGGCAGTGATGGTCACCTCAACTTTCTTCTTCCTAAGTTCTTACTTCTTTTGCCTTCCCTATCAGAACCTTCTCTTTCATTTGATCATTTTAGTCACTCTTCCTACATGTTCCTGTACCTCATTTTGAAAGGAGCAATCCAAATTAGACCCAATACTAAGACTCAGGAGTATGCTGAGTATGCCAAGAAGATTGGATCCCAGGTTTTTTCACATCATATTTCTTTGATCATATCACATGTTGGTTCATTTTTCACAGTGGCTCTTTATTGGTGACATATCCTGTTTGTAATAAATAAACCATGAATCCCTGATCTCTCTTTCTGTTATTCTTATTTCTGGTCCGTCTTTCCTCCGTTTCTATTTGTGCTATTTGCTTTTATCCTGAAATTGCCCTTGCTACCATTCTGTTTCTACAGGATCATTTTTTTCTGGTTCATTAGTTTTATTTCTGTCTTCCAACATCACCCAGTAGCAAGTAGCAATATGGTAGAGGTTATTCCAAGCAATAATCTATCTCTCTTAGATCACCATTTGACTTCTTCCTTGGGCAAGGCTGGAGATTTTGTCATGGAGATCATGACATCAGGGAAGTGATACTATGATGTGCAAGTGATTTGGGTTTAAGGGAGGGCTGTGCAAAGTCTCACTTTCTCTTCCAGAACCATCTGGATCCAGTAACAAGATACAGATCAGGAGGCTTGGAGATATTCCTGGATACAGTGGGAAACCAAGGCCTTTTTAAGCTAAAGGCTTTAACAGGTTTCAGTTAAGCTGAAGCAATGCCCAATTAGTTGTTAAGGCTAGGTAAGTAATGAGGCAGAGAATAGCCTCTTTTACCTAGTCAAAAAAAGTTATTAATTTGGGAGAGAAGACCCTCAGGGCTTCTGGCTAAAATAGAAACAATTGTTATTTACATTCACTGTGAGCTAGTCAGGGCCCAGACAATGACCAGGTGGTCAATCAAAGAGTGCATAGTTGCACATAGATGGGGAGATGACATCTCACCCCTTCATCCCTATGCTTTAAAAACCTGGTCCTTTTTTTGGCTTCCTCTCAGCTCTGAGACTTCACCCAGATTTGAGGGAGGGATGAAGGAAAATCTTACCCTGAACTAAAATGAGTTCTCAGCTCTCACTCCAGATCTGTTCCTTTCTATTCTTCATTGAAGAACAGGGCAGCTTCTAGCCTCTGGTTGCTGGCTCTTTGGCTGGGTGTAAACATACATCACAAAGAATTAAGCTTTCTGTGCATTACTCTGTTGTGAAATAATGATGCTGTGGATGGCTTCATAGGGGAAACTTCAAGTCTTGATACTCCCCTGCCCTAAACCAAACTTAAGGTCTCACCACACTCTCCTAGTCCTCCAGGAAGGGAATGAATGCTTCTTCCCCCTTCGCCCCTTTTCTGCAGAACTCTTTCTTCCACCTCCAAGTTTTTTCTTCTTGCTAGCACCCTCCTTAATCTCCCTGAAGGAAGCTACATTTGGAGAGGAGATGATCCCCATGTGGTGCTTAGGCCTTGCCTTCTCCTAAGGAATTCTATGATCTCTGCCTCATCATTAGAGAAGAACGTCTATTTTTACATGATTCTAGTAGGGGTTTTTATTACTTGTCAATAAAAGAAATAATAACAGCTAACTTATAAATAGGATTTTAAGGTTTGCAAAGTACTTCAACTATATGATCATTTGGCTCTCACCACAGCCTCTGGAAGACAGTTTAAAAAAAAATCATTTTACAGTAGAGAAAATGGAAGTAAACTGTGATATCACTTGGCTAGGATCAAGTTCTTGTAAGTTCTTCCCCCTACCAACACCCTCCTCACCTCTCCAGGAACTTTTTACTTTAAGACCACCACCACTCTGTTTTTCCCTGGGAGTGTCCTTCCAAGATCCATTTCTCTTCCACCCTAATTCTTTCTTATTAAGAAACACTAATACTATTCTTGCCCACATTTTTGAAATAGTACACATTAAACATTCTTATCTTTTAAAGTAATAACTAATTATGGCAAATTACTTTGCCATTTCATGGTACTCTAGACATGTTTAATAGTAGAAATCATAATTTTTCATTATCACATTCTCATTATAATTATTTTCATATCATAGTGCTAAGCCACTAAGCAATATTAAAAAAAGTTATTAATGTCCTCAGTTTTGGGGAATGAGAAAGAAATAGATTCCATTTGAAAAACCTTTCCAGCTAAAAAGGATCAATCACATTCATCTACTGTAGCATTTTGAGAGGTTTCATCTCTTTCACCTTTGGTAATATTGGATCATTTTTTAATATTTATCAGAGTGGCAATCACCACAGCATCAATGGAATTCTGAATCTGGATACCAACAGCCAAGATGTTCCCCAATCCCTCATCATCATCTCACATCTCCTCTTCAGGTAGCCCCTAATTACTCCCTTAAGTTTCCCTGGTCACCTTTCTTCTACCTCCCATTTATCCCTTCCCATCATACTCTCTTCCAAGATTTCTCCTAACCAAATTTTCCTAAAGAGTATTTTTTGTTCTAATATACAACATCACCAATCTGAAAATATGATACTTGGGGCCACCCATGCAGGACTAAATGGGGCTATTATATTTAAGCCACTAGGCTAAGTGTCCTTGGTGGATACAGAGGAGACTAAAACCAGGGATGTTCAGGCAAGTGTTTAATAAGCAGCTTGGGGGAGGGATGTAATATATGCAGGATATTTTCATTCTCAACAGTTTCTCCATCCCTTTCTCATGTCTAGACAATCAATAAAACAAGAAACCCGGCTCTAATTTGCAGCTTTTGCAGATTTCCAAATAGTAAAAGCTCACATTGAAAATTTCACTTCTCTGCCACTCTGTTTTATTTTGGGTTTTGGCAAGGCAATCAGAATTCATTGACTTGCTCAGGGTCATAGAGCTAATTAAGGTTAAGTGTGACATAGATTTGAACTCAGGTCCTCCTAACTCCAAGGCTGGCTTTCCACTGTGTCTCTTGGCACAGTGTTGTTGTTGATAAGTTGTTGTTGATAAGAGTTGTCCACTCCATCTGCCTTGATGTTTTGTCCTCTTGGTTTTGGTGACTGTTCTCCCTTGGTTTTCTAGGGTGATACATTGGAGATCCAGATTTGAATTCCTGCTCTTCCTTACTATTTGTGTCTTTGAGTAAGCCAATTAAACTCTTTAGTCTTCATCTGTAAAATGAGAGAATTGGACTAATTGACCTCCAAAATCTATTTTATATCTAAATTGGTGGTCCTCCTACCTAACCACTGGGGGGGATTTCCTTTGCTGACCCATCATCCATCTTCTGCCTCCTAAGGATGGATGCTCCCCAAGGCTCTGTCTTGTGCCCTCTTCTCTCTGTGTATGGATCTCTTCAAGACCTCATTAACTCCCATTGGCTCAATTATCATCTCTGTGCACAGGACTCCCAATTTATCATTTCTATAGAAATAAATAAAAAAAAAAACCCTAGTCCTTAACTCTTTTGAATTTCAGACCTGTACCAACCAATTGCCTCCTAGACATTTTCATTTGAATGCCCCATGGGCATCATAAACTCAGCATATCTAAAACAAAGTTTATTATCTTCCTTCCCTTCCACCACTTAAATCACCCTTTTTCTAAACTTCCTTGTTTCAATTAAGGACATCACTATCTTTCTAGCCAACTAGGTTTGTGGTCTCAGAGTTCTCGACTCTTCACCCTTATCCTCTAATATCCAATCAGTAACAAGTCCTGAATTCTCTCTTCACCATATCTCTTGCAAACATCCTTGTTTCCACTTATATGACTGGCCATTAACCAAGTTCACATCTTCACCACCAATCACATGAAGCAAGTAACAGCCTATTGGTTCTCCTTATTTCCTCTGTCTCTGTGTTTCTGTCTCTACCTCTCTGGGGTTTCTCTCTCTGTCTCTGTCTCTGTCTTTCTCTCTGTCTCTCTCTCTGTGTCTCTGTCCCTCTCTCTTTCTTTCCATCTATCCATCTATTTATCTTTCTGTTCTTGTCTTTGTCTCTCCAATCTATCCTTTGCACAAGTACCAAAATTGTATTTCCAAGGTATAGGTCTAATCTACAACTCTTCTGCTCACAAGTGTTAAGTGACTTCTTTTGGCTTCTAAGATAAAATAAAAAATTTCTCAACAAGACATTTAAAACACACTATAACTTGGCTCCAAATTACTTTCCAGGCACTTTTTATCACTCCCCTTTGTCCACTCTGTATTCCACCTAAACTAGACTAGTTATTCTCTAGACACACAATTCATCTCCTATCTCTGGGCCTTCACACAGGCTATTCCAAGTTCATCGAATCCTCATTCTCAAAGTGTCTCTCAGAATCCTTCACTTCTCAGAGACTTCAGTTCAGGTGGTACCCCTTACCAGAAGTCCTTCCTGATCACCCATTTGTTAGCTTCAGTTTCCTTATGTTTACTTTTTTTTGTATATCATATTCCTGAAGTAGAATGTAAGCTCCTTGAGGGCAAGGACTGTTTTGTTGTTTGCTTTGTGTACTCAGTACCTAAAATACATTAGGCCCCTGATAAGTGCTTGTTGAATTGAACTGAATCCATGAAACAATTAGTGATCAAGGTAAGAAAATATATAATCAGTCATAAAGATTGTGGCACATACTACTAAAGTCTGGAGAAAATCAGTGTAGAGTTGAAAATTTAGGAGGCTTCATGGAAAAAAGAAGAAAGGGAGGAAAAGAGATAGGAAGAGAGAGAGGAAGAAATGAAAGAAAAAAGGAAGGAATGAGGGAGGGAAGGAAGGAAGAAAGAAAAGGAAGGAAAGGAGACAGGAAGGAAAGGATGGCAGGAAAGGGGCAAAATTAGAAGCAATGGGTAGAAATGGACATGAGGAAGATTTCCATTCAATATAAAGAGAACTTTTTCTAATAATTTGAGCTGTCCACTTGGAAACAGGCTGTCTCAGCAGATGGAGGATCCATAATCATTGAGCATCTTCCAGTACAGACTAGATAGCCACTTGTCCAAAATGTTCATATAATTTGAACCAGATAAATTCTGAATTAATCTCTTCCAATGTTGAGATTACTCGTGGGTCTCCCTAGTTCCATTTTTTAGTTTCTTAACATTTTGTATAATTGATATATTTGTATATTACAGTGCTTTGTATACAACTCATATTTTAACACTGCTTTTAAATTATAAATTCTTAGCTATATTGGAGTTTAAATTATCAGGAATTAATGTAGCTTCTTGTATGTCTTAGAGTACTAATCTCTGTCGAATTTTCCTTTAGGACTCTGTCCTTGGGTAGTTCAGTTTTCCTAGGGTTTTCTCAATGATTCCCTCAAGGAGAATTGACAATTGACAACCCATTGACATTCTGAGACATTTTGAGATTATCTAATCTAAACTCTTATTTTAAAGAATGTAGAAAACCAAGGGACAAACAAGTGAAGTCACTTGATCAAGATGACAAAGCAATAGGAAATTCAACTTTAAGTTGAAACTAGGTCCTCTAACTCCAAATGCAGAGTTCTTTCCAGTGTGACATGATGTCTGTTACCTCTGGAAATAAGATTTCTTTTCCTACATCATAGTTTGTATTCTGCTGCTGCTTCTTTGCTGTTGTAGGACAAATACTCTTTACATATAGGTTATTTCAATGCTACTCAGAGCCTATTATGCCAAGTCTAAACCTCTTTTCTTGGATTTCCTTTTTTTTTTTTTTTTTTTGCTTTTTGTTTGGGGGAAAGTAGTGAAGTTCATTGACTTGCCCAGGGTCACACAGTTAATGTGTCAAATGTTTGAAGCTGGATTTGAACTCAGCTTCTCCTGACTCCAGGGATGGTGCTCTATCCACTGGGCTGCCCCCTCTGTTTGAATTCCAAGGGCCTTTACAATCTGGCCTTTACAAATCTTTGTTTTTCCACCCTCATCTCCCACCATTCTCCAACACTCCTCTCCCACTGTGGTTGGGACAGTCTAACTCACTGATGCCCCATCAGGCCACAGCTCATGCTCACTCTCCCCTTCCCCCACACACCTGGAATGAATTTTCTCTGCATTTTGTTTATTTGAATACTTAAGGCAATTCTAGAAGCCCAGTCACTCTATAAAGTCTCTGACTGTTCTAGTCAGTCCACATGTGACCCATAATACTCCCGAACCAGATTAAAATGTAATTGGGAAATAATTAACAAAATAAATAAGAAAACAATAAAACATAGATAATATCACATTTAAAAACTAAGTCAATATGTGTCCTGCAGGGATCATTATATCTGGATTAGTGGTTTCATTTCTGTTTGAGTTGGACACCATAGCTCTAACTCATGCTGATTTCTCCTTTCCCTGAACTGCTAAGGTACTGGTTGTATACTGTACAGTTTAGTACTTAATTAGCCAGGCTTAAATTAGCCTGTAATTGTTCATAAGTCTAATGAATTACAAGAGTGCCTTCTCCCTCTTTCTCTACCTCCCTCTACTCCCCACACTGGGATTGGTCACATACACAGGTGTTCAGTAAATATTTGTTGATTGAATTCAATTCTGCTGCATACATGAGCGGTAGACAAATATGTTGAGGAGGAGGAACCTGCCTTCCTGCTTTCTGAATTGCTGGCATCCAGAGATAGTCCATCTCTCCCCTCCAAATTAGGAAATTCAATTTCTTAAGAAATGTGTATTGATAACTTTTAAATAAGCTTTCAGAGGAGTTTTTCTCACCTTTTTTTGTTTTGAAAACTATTAGTGGATTGCATTCCATTGATCTGATGCAAAAGTTGTATATTTATTTGGGTTCTTTTTACAATGTATTCTTCGTAAATGTTTGGTATAAAATGCACTTAAAAAACCCCACCCAATTTCTACAAACTTGGGCATTGATGATAATGAGAAACTTCTTTAGCAAGTAATCATGAAGTGATTGTCCATCTTTCTCTTTCTTATGACTAAATCATATGGCTGTTTTTTTTTTAACACAAACATTTTGCTGTTTGAAATATTAGTACCTGGATATTAGTTTTGCATTTTGGCGCTAAGGTAGGAAGTTTGTCAGGGCCATTAAATAGAATGAAGCCAGAATCACATCCCATCTTATTCTCTTTGAACATGTAGCAAATTGAATTTTTCCCTTCTGATAAAATTGTCCTTCCTTCCTTCCTCCCCTTCCCTTCCCCCCCCCAATATTTGGTGGAACTTTTCCCCTACATTAAAACTGTCAAAGTAAACCCAAAACAACCATCTGAATTGCCTTTAGGTTAAGTGATTGAAAAACAAAGTATTTGTCATTGTGTGAACCAAATAAAAAATATCATGCTGAATTTTTTCACTCTGAATTGGTTGTGTTGAATCTAAATCTGATTATATAATTTAAAAAGCCATATGCAAGTGAAAAAATAAAATAAAATTTTCTGACATAAAAAAGAAATGTGTATTAAGAAGTAGAAGAAATGGCTCATATTAAAAACCATAAATTTCTAAGTCAATAATGCTTCTCTTTTGTCAATTTCTCCCCAGAGATCTGAATCATGTTTTGTTTTGCTTCTGCTTTTTGATGTTGGGGAAAAGAAGGGAATAAGAATACCCTGCTAGATACAAGGACCTTTGTGATATTCTACATGTACAACTGAGCCATTCCAGTCCCCTGCTCAAAAAGCTCCAATGAATCTTTGCAGCATTTAGGATAAAATACAAATCTCTCTCTCTCTCTCTCTCTTTTTTTGTCTCAGAAAACTCTTCATAATTGGACCCTAGCACACCTTTCCAGGAATAAAGCATATCTGCCCTTCTTCACAGACTTTACATTCTAATCAAATGGGACTATTCCCCTTTTTTCTAACATTAAATCTCTGAAAAATACACTATCTTGTCTCATTTTTCCTAGAATACTTCCTTCAAGGCACAACTCAAAGGCTATCTCCTATAGGAGGCTTTTCATGACTCTGAGCTAGTGGCTAGCGCCACCCCAAAATTACTTTGTATTTTATTTCATATATATGTTGTATTATTTATGCCACATTGTCTTCCCTGATAGAATATGAGCTTCTTGAAGGCAGCATCTTTTCCTTTTTTTCTTATCCCTTTTTTCCTTTCTGACTTTTATACCTATCACAGGGCCTGGCACACAATAGGCACTCAATAAATCCTTATTAATTGACTTGCAGTCCAGTAAATCCTCTCATCTTACTGATGATCAAACTAAGCTTAGGGTCAACAAAGTGTTGTAGAATCACAGATTTTTAGAACTGGAAGGGACCTTAAAGATCATCTGGTCCAACCCCTTCATTTTAAAATGGAGAAAAACTGAGGTCAAAAAGTGACCTTGTCAAGATCACATGACTAGTAGCACAATCAGGGTTTAAACTCCCCCAGGTCTTCCAACTCTGAATCTAGCAGTAGACATCAAGACCACATAGGTAGTAAGTAGCAGAGTCCAGATTCTGACCCAGATCTTCTGATTGCAAATTCAGTGCTAATTCTATTTCAGTGTGTTGCCTCCAGAACTAGAGGTTTGGGATTAGCTGGTTCCTGGTTTCTAGTCATTTTTAAGTTGGGTCTGACTTTTCATGACCTCATTTGGGGTTTTCTTGACAAAGATACTGGAATGGTTTGCCATTTTTTCTCTAGCTCATTTTTACAAATGGGAAAACTGAGGCAAACAGGGTTAAATGACTCTCCCAGAGTCACATAGCTAGTAAGTGTTTGAGGCTGCATCTGAACTCAGAAAGATGAATCTTCCTGGCACTCTAGCCACTTTGCCACATAGCTGTTCTTGCTTCATAATACTAATTAATAGTGGAATTTCAGGAATATCTGGTGGGACTCAGTAACTCTGAAATATTATCCTATCTTTTTCTTGTTCAGTCATTTCAGTTGTGTTAAACTCTTTGTGATCCCATTGTGGGTTTTCTTGGCAAAGATACTGGAATGGTTTGCCATTTTCTTTTCCAATTCATTTTATAGATGAGAAACTGAGGCAAACAGGGTCATTCACAGCTCCTAAATGTCTGAGGTCAGATCTGAACTCAAAATTATCTCATCAGTAGCTGCTTATTCTGCCTAATGTAAGAACAACCCTGGAAGTAGAGGTAGAGAATCATATAATGTTACAGCTGATAGATTTATCTGTTACAACCCTAACCTAGTCCATTTCCAGAGGCCTCTGACCCTAAACGCTGAGATATTTTAAGGGTTTCTTAACTATGGTATTATAAGGCTATGTATCCAGCAATGTAGAAAAAGCTGAGCCCTGAGCAAAAAATTGAATATGTGAAAGTCAAAACAAATCACCATAGTTTCAGAGCCGGAAGGGACTTCCTCGTAGTATACCTTCCCTTCCCCCTAATTTTTCAAATAAGGAAACTGAGGCTCAATGTTATATGATTTGTTCGTGACTCCTGACTTAGGGAGTCAATAGAAAAGCTGAAACTTGAACCTCAAATTTTCTGGCTTGATTTCCTCCATACCATCTTGTTTTCCTCCCAGATTATAAACTCATTGAGGACACTGAGGGATTTTCATTTTCATGCATTCAGTAAGTATTTATTAAGTTGCCAAGCCCCTTACTAGTTTCTGAGGATACAAATTCAGTGAATGCAGGGAAGCCCTGTCCACAAGGAGCTTACATGGAGAAATAATATTTATATCCATCAGTCAGCATCGAAACCACAAAACCTGGAATATATTAGGGACTTAATAAATGCTGAATTGAACTGAATTGATTTGAGGGAGACCTCTGGACACTGTGGGGCCAAGATGGGTATGAGAGATGGGGGTGGGGAGAGGAGGCAGAAGTGTGTTTGTGGGCACATAGTGAGCACTCAGTAAATATTTGTGGAGTGAATTGTTTGTTGGATGAATGTTTCTCATTGAATGAGAATAGTTGCGTAAGAATTCATTTTAGGGGAGTCAGGACCAGCCGCCTAATTTTCCTTCTGAACTCATCTCCTTGCAGAGGCAACTAATAGCAGCACTTTTCAGGGGAGAGCCCGCGCCTGGATGGGAGGGGGGTGGATTTCAAATGGGAGGGGGGACAGGCGGGAAGGGAAATGGAATCTCTCTAACGACAGCGACATCAAACCCTCATTTGGCTTTGGAGGACAATGGCCAGCTTATTTTCTCCATTTGCCTAGCACAATGGCGGATTCTCTCATTCACCAGCGGTGGTGCGAACAAGGTAATTAGCCAGTGCTATTCAGCTAAGACACTATTGCTATTCGCGGATGGAGGGGGGCGAGTGGGGAGGAGAACGCCCCGTGTCTGGCTGGGATTAGTCGCCTGGTGCTGGGGTGTGCAGCTGCCGGGCACTTCAAAGGGGCCCCACTGGGGCAGTGGCGCGGTGAGAACCGGCCATAGTCCCCCTGGCTGCAGATCAGCCTCCCCTCTGCATTGGTGTTTGTGTGTGTGTGTGTATGTGAGTGTGTGTGTGTGTGAAAGAGCGGGTGTGAGTGTGTATGTATGTCTGTGTGTGAGAGAGAGAGACAGAGACAGAGACAGAGAGAGAGATGGAAAGGGATACACAGAGAGATGGAGAGAGACAAAGAGAGATGGAAGAGAGAAATAGAGAGAGAGAGAGTTGGAGAGAGACACAGAGAGATGGATGGAGAGAGACAAAGAGAGAGATGGAGAGAGACAGAGAAAGATGGAAGAAGAGAGAGAGAGAGAAGAGAGAGAGAGAGAGAGAGAGAGAGAGAGAGAGAGAGAGAGAGAGAGCGAGAGCGAGAAGGAGGGAGGGAGGGAGACAGAGACAGACAGAGAGGATAGTGAGAGAATGTGGTTGACTAGGTGCATGTGTGACAGAGACAGAGAGTGTGAGTGGGTGGGTGGGGGCACATCTCTCAGCTCTGTTCTGCTCCTTCTGGACCTGGGAGTGACCGGGGCCCTTTGCAGTGCTGTCCTAGTCCTGAATATGCCTCGCCCCGGTTCCCGCTCACCTCCCCATCCCGTTTCTTTCTGCACGGCTGAGTCCCGCGGAGCTGTGAAATGGAGCCGGGCTCCTTTAACTGGGGAGGATGAGAGCATGTGGCTGGCTTTGCTTAGACCCTTTGCAGCTTGTCCTCTGCTATCAGGGTCCCACTTTCGGCGGGCTCCGGCGGCGGGAGCTTTCTTCCTTTCAGTCCCAGGAGTCAGAGGGCGAGGAGGGAAGAAGGGAGAGAGAGGGGTGGGGGTGAGGGGAAAGCTTGACCCACAGCAATGACCTCTGGGGGAGTCAGGAGCAGATGGCCCCTCTTCTTCCTCTGAGCGGCTCTCTCATGGCCCTGAGGCCAAGGTCTCTGACCCTGCCTGCCATCCGAATGCCTGAACTCTGGGGGCCCCAGATGGGGCTCAGCTCACTCCTCCAGCGGGCATTCTGTCTAGTGTCAGTGGGACTGCCGTCAAACCCCTGCTTCCTCCTGGGGCTCCCGCTAGGACACTGAGGCTCTTGGAGTTGCCAGGTGCCCCTCAGTGGCTGATGCTGCCTTTCTGAAAGGAGCTCAGATACTGTCCACCCAGTGACTTGACACAGGGATAAAAGCTTACATTTCTAGAGAACTTTTCTCACAACAGTCTCCTGAGATAGGTTGTCAGTCGCTCAATAAGCATTTATTAAGTACCTCTTGTATTCCAAAAAGGCAAAAAGACAGCCCCTGTTCTTAAGAAGCTCAAGGGTCAGGGGGGAAGACAACATGCAACCCATGTGCAAACCTAGATTCCTTAGAGGAACTGCAAGTATTATCCCCATTTTAAAGATGAGTAACTGAGGCTCAGACCTACTGGTGACTTGCCCAGGTTCACATGCTGGTAAGTGTTAGGATTCCAGTGCCCTTGAGACTTTGTGTGTCCTGAGTTCTCCTGTGAGATGAACAGGGGATTTGGAGGAAGCCTCCAAATTTGGATGGGGAAATCACTGCATTTCTCATTAAAGTTTAGAATCTTAGCACAGGAAGGGACTGTAGCACCTTTTGAAGAAAACAGATGCAGAGAGGTTGGCTGATTTGCCCAAAGGCACCCAGCTAGATGGTAGCAAAGCTAAACCCAGAATGGGAGATCTCCTGCTGCCTCGTCAGCATTCTTTTCACTACATTAGGATGCCTTAGGATCTACAAATCCTCAATAAGCTTCATTCCCTTGTTGAAAGGAGCACACATCCATTTGCAAGCAATTTACTTAATAGCTCCAGGCCAGCCTTCACTCCACCCCCACTCCTTGCTAGCCCCCTTTCCGGAGGATTGGGGGATCTTGTGTCCTAACCAGAAAGGCAGAGTGATGAGATGCTGTTGGGTAAGTCCCATTCTTGTTAAGGAAAATTGGAGGCCTTCAGTGTTTGTGAGTCTGAGAATAGAGCCTTTTGGGACAAAGTCAGTACCCCCACCTGGGGGGAGGCTTGGAAATGATACTACTTTTCTCTCTGCCTCCCCATTACTGTCCCCTAGGACTTCTAGTCTTCACTGTAACTGATTGTTAGAAAATGAATACCTATGGATGTGGAAAATGGACATTTCTGGCACTAAAATATTTACCTTTCTATAAAGTAAGCCACTATGTATTTTAGAAGGACCCTCTCTGGATGAAAATCACTCTCCCTTCTGCCTCTCCCATAAGACATCCTAGGTGACCACCTATTTCCCTTTCTCTTGTTCTAGCTCTGATGCTCTCAGCCAATAGGGAGACAAGACTGGTTTTCCTATGTCTGGCCTATCCAGGCCCGCATTCCCATTTCTGTTTCTAGGACCTGGTCTCCCAAGAGAAGCAGAACCACAGAGTCAAGAGAATGTGAGATCTGAAATCAGGAGGACCTCCTTTCAAAGCCTGATTTGGACCCTTACTAGCTGTGTGACTATGAGTAGGTTACCCATACCCTCTGTGGCTATTTCCTCATCTATAAAATGAAGAGCTGAGTGAATGATTTTCAGGTCTCCTGTAGCTCTGAATCTATGATCTATGACTTCTGGGACCTAAAATGATAGACTTGTAGCATCATAAGGAGTCTTAGAGATAAGTTGGATTACATTTGAAGAGCAGCTCTGAGGGGAGGTGGAGCCAAGAAGTCAAAGTAAAGGCAGGAATTTGAAGAGCAACTCTGCTGTTTTACTGCCTACCTATGTGATCCCGGACAACTCTCTTAAATTTTCTAGGCCTCAGATTCCCCACCTATAAAATCAGGGGATTTTATTTTGACAACCTCCATGTTCCTTTGCAGCTTTAAATAGATGGTTCTCTATGACCATTTTATGGATGAGAAAACTGAGGCTCAGTGAAGGAGAATGACTACCACAGCCAGCCAACAGCAAAACTAGGACTAGAACCCAGTTCCAGGGTTTGATTCACTTAACTACCTTTTCTTTGTTTTTTTTCCCCATTTTTTAGTATTTTTATTTATTTTAATAGTATTTTTTTCAAATACATGCAAAATAGTTTTCATCATTTATCTTTGCAAAACCTTTTATTCCAAATTTTTCTCCCTCTGCTCTCCCCTTTCCCTTCCCCATGATAACAATCTGATACAGTTAACCACCATTTCGTAGTTAGTTCTTCTGGTACAATGGAATGAACCTTGGATAGGGAATCTGAATACTTGCATTCACTACCCAATTGAAAAATTCATTGGACCAGGATACTTTCTGGGCAAGTCATCCCTTCTTTTTGCCTCACTTTCCCCATTTGTAAAATGATAGATGGTAAAGTGGAATCAGAGGACTTGACACTTCCTCTGTGACTTGGGGCAAATCATTTAACCTGACTCAGTCTGTAAAATGGTGGGGTATTAGCTGGGGTATTTTCCATCCACCCATAGACCTATGTTCCTACGACTAGTTTCCAGCTCTAAAATATTTGATCCCAAATGATTCACCAAGGGGAACCCAAGAGTAGTAGAATGTCTTATTTTTTTTTTAAATTTTGTGTGCCCCATTTACATTTTTTTACTCTGAAAAAATCTTGTGGATACATTTTGTTTGTATACAACGGACTTCCCAGCAAACAGTGAAGTCCCCCTCCAAAGTATCTTTCTTGGACACAGTTCATCACAGATCTCTGACCACTGGGATGCTAACGTTGACAGCTGTGTTTGACCAGAATTTGATGCTCTGTGCCTCTTAACTGTCCTTGTGTTGTTCCAGTCCTTGGGTGTTTCTTTCTTCTGCCTCCATTCTCTTCCTGCCCTCAAGGCTCTCCAGAATCCTCTGAATGCTCCATAGTCACCAGTCCTTACAGTGGATACCATAAGGACTAATTGCATTCATATGCTACACTTGTTCAGCCTTTCCCCAATGCTTGAGCATTTTGTTTCCAGCTTTTGATTAGCCCATATAATACTTGCCCACATTTGAAAAGGTCCTGGCCTTAGAGAAGGGCAGGGGGGGGAGCCAGTCTGGTATATATGCCCCATTACTTGTGGCTCAGGAACCTGTTTTCAAATAAATTAGGAAGCCTTTGTGGATGAAGTGACCCATTAGGGGAGTAATAATACCACCTTTATCAAGCTTGCTCATCGGTATTAGTTATGCACTATAAAGCCTGTACCAAAAACCCTGAGGGGATTCAATTAAAATGAAGTCAGCTGTGTGGAGCTCTGTGAAGGGCTGTGTGTGTGTGTGTGTGTGTGTGTGTGTGTGTGTGTGTGTTTGTGCTGGTCTGGAGCACTCTCTGTGCATTCCTGGACTTGCTGATATCTTTGCATGGATATGTCTGCCTCTGGGTGGTGAATGGGGGGCTATTGTTGCCATGCATCTGGTATAACCGTGCTCTCCTGTTTCTGGGAGGGTGTACTTAGGACTGTGATCTCAGCCTGAATAGGTGTATAAATGTGGGGATTTCTGCAGAACAGCCAGCTCAGGACAGGGCCTTCGACTTGGAAACAGAAGATCTGGGTTCAAATCCTGAGTCAAACCCCAGTTATTTCAGATTTCTGGGTCTTGACTTCCTTGCCTTCAAAATAAGGAGAAGGCTGAACTTTCAGGGAAGACGGAATTTAAGCAGGTTAAATGTAAGTTAAGAGCAGGCATGGAAATGTCCAGGAGGCGTTTGGACTATAGACCTTGATTCTGCTCAAGGTTCTTAAGAAGGGGTAGATGGGGGCTGAGAGCACATTTTCTCAGGAAGTTTATTTGTCTGTGAACTCCATTCATTTTGAAAGCTCTTGATGTGGGATATTCTCAGACTTCTCTGCTCTCTACCTAAAAAAAACCCAGCCCAACAATGGATCCATAACTGGGGTGGGAAAAAGTGGGATAAGTGGCAACTAGATGCACAGTGGATAGAGTGCTGAATCTGGAGTCAGGAAATCCTAAATTCAAATGTGACACTTATTAGCTGCATGACCCTAGGCAAGCTAATTTCCTCATTTGTAAAATGAGCTGGAGAAGGAAATGGTAAACCACTCCAGTATCCTTGCAAGAAATCCCCAAATGGGGTGGTGAAGAGTTGGGAGGAACTAAGCAATAACAACCTTTATGCCATTCTGCCTCATCCTTTCTCAGCCTTAATATTTTAAAAATATTTTTTATTTTTAATATTTTCCTTATAAAATGGGGTTAGTCATATTTGTACTACCTTCTTCTAAAAGTTGTTTTAAGGAAAGTAATTCTTAGATCTGAAAGAGCTTTATAAATACGAGTAGTTATTGTGGCAAATAACTTTGGGTTTGGAGGGTAGTTTAAGTTCAGTAACTCCCAGGAGTTCGGGGATTTGGGGAGATATTGATTGATCAATTGAAATTCCTTTTCTTTTTCTCAGCAATGAGTACAAGTTGTCAAGACCCAAATCTGGGTAATTGAGCTGTGTATATATATATATAAAGAATCCTAAAATCCTTTTCAACTAAATTAACCCCATGTTGAATCAGTTCCTTTTAGCTCAAAAATTGTTTGGTGCCACATTGCATATCCTTAAACTCATCCTCAAGAAGGGCTTGCTTTCCAAATAATTCTTTTAGTTGTTTCAATCCTGTATTGTCCTTACTCTGTTTCCCATCCCTAAAATCCAACTACCTGGAGATTCAGGGAAGAGATCAATTGAAATCAGCTCAATGATTTAAGTGCCCACTGCATATCAGGAACTGCTTTTGGAACCAATCACACAAAAACAAAAATGAAAGCAATTCCTGCCTTCAAGGAGCTTACATTCTATTGGGTAACACAAAACATCTCTTTTGCTTCTTCGTTATGATTAGGAACGTGACTACCATGATGGCTAGGGTGACTGGGGAGGCCCCGTGGGACAGGTTCTGGTAATATAACTTGGATTCTAGATTACCTATGATATCCCATAATTCTGGGTTTTTTTTTTTTGTTTGTTTGTTTTTGTTTTTTTTGCTGAGGCAATTGGGGTTAAGTGACTTGCCCAGAATCACACAGCTAGGGAATGTTAAGTGTCTGAGATCAAATTTGAACTCAGGTCCTCCTGACTTCAGGGCTGGTGCTCTAACCACTTTGCCACCTAGCTGCCTCCTATCCCATATATTCTGTAAGGTTCCTCTCAACTCACCCTTTATAAAACACTCCCACAATCTCTACGACATATCCCACATTTTTTATTGTATAGTCAGTCATCTTGCATTTATCAAGGTCTTAATATATTCTAAGCACTCTGCTAAGTACTGGAGATACAAAAAAGGGCAAAAATCAAGCAGTTTCTGCCCTCAAGGAGTTCAGTTTAATAGGGTAGAAAAAATTTACTGATAACCATGTGCACAGATGGATAAATTGGGGGCTGGTCTCAGGGGGAAGACACTAAGATTAAGGCATTAAGACCAGGAAGGGATTTTTGCAAAATGTGGGACTTTAGTAGAGACTTGAAAGAAGGCAAGGAAGCCAGAAAGCAGAGATGAGTTGAGCATGTTGCAAGCATGGGAGATGGTCAGTAAAGACCTGCAGTTGGGAGACAGAGTTTTGTCCTACAAACAGCATGGAAGCCAGCTTTGAAGGATGTCAGAGTAAAGTGAAGGAGAGTAAGAAAGCGGGAAAGGTAGGAAAGGAGTCAGGTCTTTTAAATGACTTTGAAAGACAAACTGAAGATTTTATTTTTGATCCTGGAGGTAATCGGGAACCTCTGGAATAAGATCCAGTTATTGAGTTGTTTTCCATCCTGATCCCATTTGGTGTTCTCTTGGTAAAGATACTGAGGTGGTTTGCCATTTCCTTCTCCAGCTCATTTTACAAATGAGGAAACTGAGGCAAACAAGGTTAAATGAATACCCAATGTCACATAGCTAGTTGGTCCACTCTGAGGCCAGATTTGAACTCAGGAAGATGAGTCTTCTTGACTTCAGGCCTGGGACTTTATGCACCAAGGCCCCTAGCTAGGATAGGGATATGATAGTTTCAGAAGATATTATAAAGTAGACACACAGTGTATAAAAATTTATTTAAGAAGATACTCCATAAAGCACACCCCTATATAATATTACCTCCAGGATATGGTGTTCTCCCATTTTTTCCCAAAAGAATGGAAGCTCCTTGAGGGCAGGGATTGTTTCTCTTTTGTCTTTGTATTCTGAGTGCCTGTCACAGCTTCTGGCACATGGTGGTTGATAAATAAATAAATGCTTGTTGATTGATGGATTCATGGATATAAAGCACACTTCACACACTATAAAAAGTTCTGCTGAGCAGGTGGTGGTGATTATATTGGTAGTAATGATAATGGTGATTGTGAGAATTAGCCAACCCCTTGAGTCTGCTAAAAGGATACCTGCCTAGCCTTTAACCTATACTTATCAGAAAGGGAAAATGGATAGAATTATGGACCTAGATTCCATAAGATCTGAATTCTTATTTACTATATTAGTGGCAAGTTGCAAATTGTCCTTAGTTTCCTCGTCAGTAAAATTAGACCAGTATTAAAAGGACAACCTTGGATTTGTTCAAAGAGCCTTGCAAACCTTAATGCCTCATAGAAAAATGAGTTATTGTGGTGATGAGGAAGTGCTTCCATGATATGGAGATTAAAAAATATTGGCTAAAGATTGGAGCCTTTAATTCCCTGTGTTAGAAAAAAAAATCTAGACAGAGCCAGACGGAGAACCCCATATTGTGTCTCCCCAGCAGCTGCTTTGTGCATTTTGCTGTCCATCTAAAGCCAAGATGAGGCCATAAGGCAAACTGCCTCTCTCACTCTAGACTGGCCAATGGGCAGCGGATGAAGCTGCCTTTCTGAAGGCAGAGCACCGTCCTCCCCTTCCTCCTTTCCCAATGTCCTTTCCTCCTTCCCCTTCTGCTCCCTGGTTTGGGAGGGGGGACAGGACAGAAGAAACGTGGATTTACGGCTGCTCACTTTAAAGACAAAGTTGGCTTTTGTGTAGGAAATGGGGCCCAGGGATCAGTAGGGGGTGGGAGCTGATGAGAGAAGGAGGGGGGTAGGATTCAGGGGCTTGGGTCTGAGAGTGGGAGGTGAGGAGGCCCAGGGGCAGACAAAGAGAATTCAGAGGCTCCCCAGGGCAGGGTCATCCAGGCAAAGGCCCCAGATAAATAAATCATTCCTTTGAGCAAGGCTGAGTGGGGCCGGTTGTGATTCTTTTATTTTATTTGTAAATCCAGGGAATCTCCCACCCCTACCAGCTACTTTCCCGGCCACCAGGCCATGCTCCCCCTCAGAGCTCCTATTTAGAGGTTAGAATCTAAACCCAATCCTTCACTTTGTTGGTTTTTTATTATTTTTTTTTTTGGAGGGGGCAGGGTTCAAGGGAAAGAATAATAGAAGGCTCTCTACCCCTGACTTTTCCTGCTCTCCCACAGTGGAGCTGGGTGGGAACTGCCAATGTCCGGCAAAACAGCTGGGGCACAGCTGGTGGGAAGATATGGCACAGAGTTCTGGTCCAGGAGTCAAGAGATCTCAGTCAACTCTGCTGCCAACTCTAAAGATTTCATAGAGCAAGTCCCAGAATCTCTCTCGATTCTCAGTTTTCTCATCTGTCATATGGGATAATAATTCCTATGGAGGCTGTTTTGCAGACCATCGGGAGGGCTTTCTGAAAGGTTAGAAGTACTATACGATGTGAGAAGGTTCATAGGTGTGATTATGGGGCAGCAGCCCTGCCCCTCAGCTATGACATCCACACCTGATGCCCCCGGTGCTGAGGTCTCTATCCGGGGCACTGGGCTGGAGAGCAGAGCTGGATGTCATGGGCCAACAGCAGGTGCTTTAATTACACCTCCGAGAGCTACTTCCAATCCAGTGAATGAGCCAGGACCAATAAAGGCATGAGTTTATGGGCTTTGTAAACATTTTACTGGAGAAATCAAGGCCCCAATTATTGGGTCTGGCTTCTTCCTATGAAGAGTGTGTTTATTGGGGTCTCTTAAAAGGCCCCATACCAAAGTAGTAAGAAGCGGCAAGGCTCAATGGTTGGGCTGACTTTGATTTATAATGTGCTCATTCCCCTCCTTTTACTCCCCCACCCACCCATCATCTGTATAGGGGCTACAAATTCCAATGGTAAGCCTCCCTAGGAGAAAGGACAGAAGGGCATGAGTCTCTGCCACTTCCTAGCTGTGTGATGGGTGGATGGCTTAGGGCATTTAATCGGGCCCAGTGTTTTGGTTTTTTTTTTTTTAATCTGCAAAAATCAGGAGATTGGACTCAATTTTTGATGTCTTAAGTTACTTCTTAGTTCATATTCTAGGATCAAGTATGGCTGACTAGAAATTTACACAGACTGAAACATAATGCAAGACACTCAAAACTAGTTGAATTCAGAATAATTGCAGTGAAGAATCTTTTTCTGAAAAACGAAATAGGCTCCTCTTCTCTGCAGAAAAGTGGGGGGCTATTGCATACTCTTTCCAGGTGGGGATGGTTTTTCAGATGGCGGGGACCTTCCTCCCAGAAGACCCCAGTAGTTGTTTTTCTTTGTTGTAAGGTAGGGTTCCATGAGTCTGGAGTGAGGGCATTAATTTTAAAAATTTGTTGGGAAGGGACAGTTGGTGTACCTCCCTCCTTCCCTCCCTTCTTTGTAGAGACTGGGGATAATGGGTGTTCATAGAGCACCAGCTTTGAAGTCAGGAGGTTCTGAGTTCAAATCTGGTCTCAGACACTTAACACTTCCTTGCTGTGTGACCCTGGGCAAGTCACTTAACCCCAATTGCCTAAGCAAAAAAAATAAATGAATGAAAATTTATTGGGGGAGGGTGGAGAGAAGTAGAGTGTAGGGACAAAATCCAATGAGTGGACCTTCTTGGCCAGTGATGGTAGAGAGGAGACAGGGTTGGAGAGAACCTGGTAGCTGAATTTACAAAGCTCTATATACTAAACCTATTGGGTAGAAGGGGGTCTAGCCTGTTGGGGACAGTGAGAAAAATCATAGATTTGAAATGGAAGAGGCTTTCAAGGTTATGTAGTCCATATGTAGTCCCATTTTACAGAAGGGTAAACTGAGTCACAGAGGGATTAAATAATGGGCCTGAGGTCATACCTGGGCTTCCTTTAAAACCCCATCTTTTACTGGAAGTATTCCCCAACCCCTCTTAATTTTACTGCCCTCCCTGTATTAACTATTTCCTATTTGCTCTGTATACAGATTGTTTTGTACCTATTTGTTTGCATTTGTTTAGATTGTGAGTTCCTTGAAGGCAAGGGCTGCTTTTTGCCTCTTCTTGTATTTCTATCTCTTATCACAAGGATGAACACATAGTAGACATTTAGTAAATGTTTATTCATTAATTGAAGTATCTGAGGCAGGATTTAATACTTACATCTCTATCTCCAAAAGAGAAGAGAGATGATTTTAGACTATTCTATGTCAGCATGGAGCCCTTCTGCCACAAATGAATCCATTAAGGGAGATCTTGGTAACATAATTTAAATATAGAGGGGCTGCTTTTGGGGGAAACCTTATGTGCCAGAGGTTTGTCTCAGGTTCATACGCTTCTATTGGGTTTTTAAAGTAAATCTGTGTGATATTGGGAGGAAGGAATGAGTTAACTGATTTTGACCCATGTTTCTCTGAATTTCAGATATTCATAAATCTGTATTATCAGAGGTCCATAATAGGGCACCTTTGTGGCTGATGGGCTCAGTGTTGGAGGTCTTGAGGCCCAGGAGACCCAAATTTTGAAATCAGGCAGCTTCATTTCACCAGCCCTGTTCTGTACCATTCTTCTCTTTGCTTCTTCCCCCACTTCTCAAACCCTTTAGCATCTCCTCTCCCCCTCTGTAATCAGGACCAGGCAAGACTTATCCAAGTCCAGTGGCCCCCCAGAGGAAAGCCCTTCCCTCCCCTTCTTGAGCTGCCTTTGGCCTCCTTGTAGCCCTCCCTCCTCCTCCTCCCCAGGTGATTTATAGAGGGTATCAGGGAGTCATTTCCTGCCCTACCATTTTTTGCTTCCTTCCTCTCCTTTGGATTGCCTCCCTCTAAAGCTGGCCCCTCGCTCCCCACCTCATCCCTGCCTTACAGTTTGGAACCCAGTGGCCAGAGGAGCCTGGAGGGATGTGGGGAAGTTTTATTCCCTAAACTGTGTACCCTTATTGAGGGTAAGTGTTTCATTTCTCCTCCTCCTCTCCCATGGCCTTCATCCTGCCAGTTTCCTGATCCACACACTTTATTGAGCAGGGTTTATTCTCAGAATTCAGTTCTAGAGATAGGATTCAGGAAAACCTTCTACAATCTAGCTCCTGCTCTTCATAGTAACTTGAGCCTAGCTTGTCTCTAGCTTGCAAATAAGGACCCTGGAAGCTGGGAGAAGTTAGGTGACTTGCCTAAGCTGAGGCAATATTTGAATCCAGGTCCTCTGACTACTTTCTCTGGGGGGGTGTTGGGGAAGGGAGCTATGTGCCCCTAATTCTAGACTGTATTTTTGTGAATAAGTTCCCTAGTGGGGGATGATGTTGGGGTCACCCCAATGGTGACTGACCATTAGCACATTAGCTAATCAGTTTCAGCCCAGGATATGCAACCTAGCTCTAACACAGCTGGGCACCTGATTGGGGGGAAGGTGATTTTCCCCTATATTTTCAAAGTACTGCTTTCTCCTGAGGTCCTGGGGTCTCAAAGGCAGCTTCCCGCCTTTAAGTCACCATGCAGTCCTATGGGAACACCTCCCTAGAGTGTCATTGAGCTTCTGCCTCTGTAAAATGAAGGCACAGAGACGAGAAAATGTACTTCCCTCCTTTCCTCCCTTTGTAGAGATTGGGGATAATGGGTGTTGAACATTACATAAACTGTCAAACTTGACTGATGTGTTGTTTAGTTAGAATTGCTCCCCCCCCC
>JAJPUD010004674.1:0-53287 GCA_023553655.1 Myrmecobius fasciatus
ATGGAAGACAAATGGAAAGGGACTTTGTTGAATGATCTCACAGCCTTTAAATAAACTGTCCTATTCTTTCCTAATTTATGTTAAAAACACAATTCTGAGAAGTTGGTGGGAGTGGGAGTAAGGGTTTCTGTGGCTTTACCGGGCACTGCCTAAGGGGTCCAGGATGTGCACAAACAAGATCCCAAAGTCCTGGTGGAATCAAAAGAATTTGGGATCACAGGCATTTGTCCTCTTGCCAATCAATATTCTCCCCTTCCTGAAACCCCCTAGTACTGAGCTCTGCAGACCCATTAAATCACGGGTCTAGGTAAAACAAAAAAGTTATTCCTGGGAAACTGCATGACTCAATGGCTGGATTCTGGGAATCTTGCTTCAAATTCTTTCTCAAGTGCTTATGGCCATGTGAACTCTGTAAGCCTCAGTTTCCTCATCTGTAAAATAGGGGGTCTAGATTCAATGGCCAAAGGATCCCTTCCAACTCTGAATCCATGATTTTATGAGCTTTCTACACTGATGAAATTACAGGTCTGCAATAAAATATATATATACATATCTATCTACTCATATTTTTGTATGTTGACTTATAGATCAATCTATCTATTAACATATAACATGTTGTAAACCCCCAGTAGAATGGAAACTCCTTGAGGGCAGGGACAGCTGCAGTTTTGTCTTGTATACCTGGCACCTAGGAAGAATTGAATAAATCCTGATTGAAGTGAATAGACTGATGTAGCTCTCAGTTGAAACACGACTCAATCATCAAATCACATTGAAGATTGTATTTTTGAAGAGATGACTTTATGAAGTAGTTGGACTCAGTGTGGCTAAAGCATTTTCTATCTTTGTGGAGAACAAGATATCTTAGAGATATCCACTTGATCTAATAGGCAAAGTGAACATATTCTCTGAACCAAAAGTGGGCATATTTTCTGACAAAAGATAGTGTCTTAAAAATAAAGCTTCTTTTCTTAGACTCAAGAGTGCCCCAGAAAATCTGGGAGGTCCAGTTGTCCCTACAAAGAGGTAAATGTTACCTCAGTCCTTCAAAGGAAGATGCCATCCCAGATCTCCAACTGAAAGGGATGCTGGAACCATCTGGTCTGACCTGAATGTTTTAGTGATGAGAACAGAAGAGGTCCAGAGACTTGTCTGGCTATCCAGATAGTAAATGGCAGAACCCAAAGAGCACTCCATTCTATGTCCTCAGTGCTTTAGTTGGCACATGGCCCCAAAGTGAGGTTGATGCTAGAAGTTAGCAGAGTAACAGCAGCACAATTTTGAACTCAATGCTTTGTCACCTTGGGAGAATTATTTAATCTCTCTGGGCCTGTTTCCTTCAATGGTCCAGCTTTAGAACCTCATGGTCTCAGAGTTGAGGTCCTGCTCTAGAACTGTAACATCTCTCTCTGGACCTCAGTTTCCCTGTCTGTAAAACAAGAGCCGGCCATTCCAGCTCTGACTGGGATGGATCCCCATGGCTCCCCACAATCCGGCACGTACCTTGCTGTTGGAGCTTATAGTCTGTGGAGTAGGCTTTGCCTATGATGTTCCACACTGGCCTCAGGCAGCCGAAAAGTCCTTCGAGGAAGCCGCCACTCCCGCTCCCTGATCTGCTGAATTGGACCTTGATGTCCTCGGTGCCGCTGGTGTTCTCCCCATCACCCGCGTGACCGTTGCCCTGAGAAGTGGCCATCTCAGATTCCTCTTGTTCCCTGAGCTGCAGGACACTGTTCTCAAACTGGTCCCTGGAGTCCTCGCTGACACTGGTGAGGGCAGTTGTGGCAATGGGGCTGGTCAGGCCCTCTGTCAGCTCAGCTCGTAGAATCCCCTTCTCTCCCACGTCCTCAAAGAGCTTGGGAGAAGGATGGTTCCTGGGGGACATGCGTTCGTCATGGACCCCGCCAAAAGCTCTGTTTTCACTCAGGGTCAAAGCGGGAGAGGAAGCCCAGCTTAGCTGCTCCTGAGGGCTGCTCATTGTGCCATGGGTGTGCATAAGAACTGGGGAGGACGTTTGGAGAATGGCTTTTGGACAGCCCCGTAGCAAGAAAGGGCTTCAGGATCTAGGGAGAACAACAACAAACAAGGAATGTATGAGTTCATAGGTCTGGAGCTGAGGATGAATCCCTGAGGGAGGAAACTAGGTCCCAGAGAACTGTGTTATGGGTGGGTTCCTGACTCCACATCCACTGCACTCTGCTTGCCTTACTGAATTGGGGGACCTCTACCCAGGAGGCATTGACAAGGATTCAGATCAGGCTGGAAAGAAGCAGAAGAGGAGGGTCTTGAAAACATAGCTAGGAAGCTGTTACAGGTTTCCCACTACTGAAACAGGGGAGAAGCTGAAGGCCACTCTATCCATGTTCAAGCAAGGACAGCCCCTTGAGAGACAGGATGAAGAAAAAAGGTGACCCTCTTTTATTGGAAGGGGCGAGAAAAAATATAATTTCTGCTTATTTGTATCCACACTGCAAAGTCCTTGATAGAGTATGAAGAAGGAAGCTGGAGAAAAGTTGGGGAAACTTCAGCACCTTGGCTAGCTCCTCTGTTTCTGGGAAACAGTAAGGGACTTGAGAGCCATCTTGTTTAATCCATATTGGACTGGAAGCCCTAAAACAACAAACTGAACAAGCAGTCCTCTAGAATCTTCTGGGAGATGTCCTAGAGAACATGAAGCAGCCATTCCACATCTGGGAGCTTTTTCCTTCATCAATCCTAAATGTGCCTCTTTGAAGTTTTCCCTACCACTTCCTGCTCTCTGTTTTGTCCTAAACACATGGAAAAGCCCTTTTAGTTCTGGAAGATGACTATCCTGTCCTCCCTGAGACTTTTATTCTCCAGGCCAAGGATTCCCATTTGTTCAACTGATTGGAACAGGACTCTAAAAGCCCTTCCCATCCTGGCTGCCATCATCCTTCCCAAATTGTGGAGTCTCATTTCTGAACAGAGAGGTAGCCAAGAGTGGAACCAATAATATTCTTGTTCCAGACTCTTGTTGGCCTTTTTTTTTTTACTGCATCTCAACAGGACCTTTGTGGTTGTTCCTGTATCGAGGCTGTGCACACATTGGGCTTGCAGTCTTTATGCCTTTAACCTTCCAAGCTCTTTTCTCCCTAGCTAGATTTGGCACAAGAATCTTCAAGGTCATGCATTGGACTTGGGGTCAAAAGAATTGGATTCAAATCCAGGCTCTGATATTTAATAACTGCATGATCATGGGAGGAGAGAAGAGTCTCCTTAACTGTAAAATGAGAGGGAATGGATCAGATCACCTCAGGTCATCCTTCTGCCTCTTAAGGCTTATAATGCTAAATCCCTTTGCTCTTGGGTCCCTGTTCCTTTATCTGTAAAATGAGGCAAATTAGATTTGAAACATTTGCTCTTGCTCAGCATCACTCTCAATATTGGAAGCCATATGTGGACTTCAATTATATACTTATGCAGAAAAGCTTGACAAACATTTTTAGCATCCTGATTATCTCTTTCCTTCTATTACTGTCTATAGAAATGCTGGTTTTATTTGGTGTTGGGCAAGTCCAGAAATTTTTTTGTAAAGTAAGACCACCAATTCAAGTTAGAATAGATAGAGTCAAATCCCACTTGTCACCCATATTGCCTGTGACATGGCCAGTAAGGGAACCTGAGCCTCAGTTTCCTCACTTGTAAAATGTACAATTTGAACTCAAAATGGCCCCTGAGGTCCCTACATCTTGAGAAATCTAAGAGCCAATACAGACTTAAGAAAAGGATTAGGCATGTAGATGGAATCATCCAATTTTAAAGTGATTTTTAATCATTTCACAATAATTTCTCTTCTCTGTGCCAAATCACAAATATAGATATCATAATTTGACTTTCAAATAAACATTTTCATCCTACTATTTCTAGTATGTGCAAAGGCTATGTGTCATTTGGTGCTGCTTGGTCCTTCAATGTATTTCTTCAGCAGAGCTAAGAGGGAAAAGGAAGGGGAGCAACAGCTGTCTGCTCCCCAGGTCACATGGGCATGCTGCCAGCCACCTTGGCTCTGCTCCAAAATCATAGAGGGAAAGAATTGATACACTATCACCAGATGTCCTCTAATTCTCATATTTTTATTTGGACCCAGGACATCTTATCCCTCACTTGATATATAGTGATGGGGAAAAGTTTGTGATTATGAGAATACAATAGAAAATACTGGTGAAATTGGCCAATTTTGATCTTTCAACCCAAATGAAGCGATTAGATTTAAAGTTGAAACCTAGCTTTATTTTTCACATCCTTTCTTATGCTGCTCTGCCATGCTGATTTTTCTCTCTGGGCACTATCTTGCCTGTTCTTGAATAAATATCTGGATATCCTGGTCCAAATACTGAGATTACTCAAATGGCTCTGTGATCTCATCTATTTGAATATCCTTCCAGCAATACAACTTACCACCCACCCCTGTTATGTGCATTTCAAACAGATGATTAGAATATCTACCAAAAAAAACAGATATTCTGGTCATCTCTTGCATATTCAAGTAACATTTTTTAATCAATATCTTAAAACTAAATTACTTATTTGTGGTCATAAGACCAGAGGGTCAGCCCAGGGACAGACTTTTCCACCCAGACCCCATTTTAGTTTTGTTTAGGAAAAAAAGAATAAGTAAACATGTTTTTCCCCAAATAGAATAAAAAAGAAACCCATGAGAATATCAAATATTATCTACATATTTCCAAAACAAATGTGCTTAATTCTAAGAAACTTGCAAATAGATCATACTCAAAGGAAAGAGCCTGAGATCAGGAGTCAGGACCCAAGGTTCAATCATCTGTGTGACCCTGAACAAGTCTCTTGATCTCTCCTTGGGTTACAGTTGCCTCATCTGTCCATAATGATGGACAAATTAAAGGCAATTCCATAATGATATCTTAGGCAAGAATATATTCTGATTTCTATGATTCTATAGTACAATGAGCTATCTGCAAAGTTGAAACTAGGCTAAATAGTGCAGAGAAGCGTGAATAAGACATAATTCTTGCCCTCTGGTGTTCACGAGCTGCAAGGGATGATCAGGGACCCAGAGACAAAAGACTGGGGCAGTTTAGATCCACTCTGGGATGAGGAACAACCTAAATCTTCGTGATCTAAAGAAGGACAAAGACCCAGAAAACAGGCTCAGGAGGGTGAGAAGATGGAGTTGGCCAGCAGTTAACAAGCTACCCTGGACATGGGAAATTGGATGCTACAATAAGAAGCTTAGCAGACAAGCTGATTGCTGAGTTATCCCAGAGGGAGACCCAGCTGGTTAGGAAGGCAAAATGATTACTGAATTATTCAAGGAGACCTAGCAGTATAAGAAGCCTACGGTTACAGCAGCACTTATAACAAAGAATTAGAAACTAAGAAGGTGTCTGTGAACTGAGGAAAGGTTGAACAAACTGTAGTACACACACATACACACACCTATAATGGAATATCATTGTGTGATGAGAATTGTTCAGAAAAACTTGGAAAGACCAATTAAACTGATGAAGACTAAAGTGAGCAGAATCCGAAAAATTAATACACTATTAGAGAAATGATTTTAAAAATAGATTTTGAAATCCAGGACAATGCTTGTTCCTTACCTGCCACAAGGCTGTGAGATGAGGAATGAGATGCTTAAACAATGTTGGAATTTGTTTTGCTCAACTAGATTTATTTTTGATAAAGACGATTGTTGTTTTTTTTTAAGTTGATGAGGAAGAGATATGCAAGGAAGGTGGAAATCATGTAAGAAAAAAATGTCAGTAGAATTTTTTAAAAATACAAAAGAAGATTCTTAAAAATGCAAATAGTACAGAAAGATAGAGATAAGCAAGATAATTTTGAAAATAACATGTTGAATTTAAAAATGCAAGTTAAATGTACTAGAAATCTGTGGTTTCACATATAATTCTTTTTATAGAAATATTCATGTTTGATGATGTTTGTCAAATATAAATTTTAAAAAAAGTGTATTTTAAATTTGAAAAAAGCTTATTGGGAAATCTGATTGCTGATGAATGTTATTCATGAGGGAGACCCAGTAAGTTAAGGAGCTTAGTGGGCAAGCTGATTGCCAATCTACCCACGAGGGAGACCCTGCCGATTAAGACCTCTGCAATCTTGGGTAGGTTTTGCACTCCCCCTCCCTTTTCTCAGAGGAAGGCTCTGTGGGAGCTTTGACAGGCAATAAGCTGGTCTCTATAATATAATTGGAACGCTTTGGTTTAAGAGAGCAGATTCACCCTCCAGTCTGACAAGGAAACAATGCTGGAAGGTCTATTGAAGACAAGATTTCAAAGCAAGGTAGCAGGTGGCCTTATCCTTGCTCAGCCAGGCTTGCTTTTAGCCAGGAAAGGCTGCTCTGACATTTTCTTCACATTGCTCAAAAACATGACACAGGTGCTGGACCACCGGACAATAAATTTCATGAAGTCAGGGACCATGTTTTCTCTTTTTTTGCATGGCCTGAATGACACTGCACCTCTTTTTCCTGCTTTTAAATGAATAGTATTTTTGTCTGCATGGTCATGGAGGAAGGGACACACATGGATCAGTGATGAGAAAGAAGAGCCAGAGAGCAAGGGTTGCTGTTAGAAAATTGCCTTACATGAGAATAGGATGGGAAAGAATGGAGACTTCAAGGATGCTCTCTTGCCTGATCTGAGAAACTGGCAAACCAGATGCCCATGTAAGGGTGCCATGAGGAATGCCAAGGAAGTAGACCAAGAGGAAGGAGGTCATCAAGTAGCAGGAACCAGCCTAGATGGGGGGAGGGGGAACTTTCCCAAAGAAGAATTCAAACTCAGGGCTACAAATGGCCTAAGGAACTTACACACATTTAATCGAGGGGATCTCCATCTTCTTATAATCATCTTAATAAAGTTTTTCCTTTGAAATCCACATATTGGGTTTTAGAGTAGAGAGCATTCAATTAACTAATGTTTCCTCAGGTTTCCTGGCTGGGGACTGCAAGTTAGTAAAGGGACAAATTCCCAGAGATTGTCCTCAGATTCTTAGGATCTGAAGAGTCTCTGATAATGGGTTCCATTTTTATTCCTCTGGCATCTAGCACAGAGTTCTACACATAAAATTCACTAGATCAATGTTTCTTTGAATTATAACAAATTGAATTGAGCTCAAAGGATCATTCAGATTCCAGGGCTGAGAATTACAGGGAAGGGAAACCACAAAGAACAACACTTCCTGGAGAAGGCTGGCTGGCTGAATTGGAAGGGATTCAGGTCTGTTTTATCAAAGGGGTGGGGTTGGAGGAAGGCCCAATTCAATTCACTTGCTACCAGGTAGCAGTTCCATAAAGATTTATATAAAGATAAAGCTGAGATAAAAGCTCAAAGGATAGGAATGAACCATTCTCAAAAGAATAACAACCTGTTAATAAGCATTTGAAAAGAATTGGAGTATTCACTAAAAATAGGAAGCATGTAAATCAAAACAACCTTGAATTTTTACCTCATCCCCAGCAAACTAACAAAAAAATAGTAAGACAGGTGCCAAGATTGGAAGATAGACATACTTGTGCATAGTTGGTGGAACTGTGAATCTGAGAACCATTTTGGAAACAATTTAGAATCAAACAAATAAAGTAACTCTGGGGTTTCTATATACCCTTTGACCCAAAGATTCCATTACTAGGCTTGTACCAGAGGAAGTCATTGTTAAGATTGAAGTCTCTATATACAGCAAGATAATACAGCAGCACTTTCTGTCTTAACAAAAAATTGGAAACAAAAGTCAATGGCTAAGCAAATGGAATATTCCTGTGCTGTAAGAAATGATGTATGCAATGAATACAGAGAACATTGGACTGATCTATGAGAACAGATGGAGTAAATTGGGCCCCCCCAAAACCAATATATACATGTAGCTAATATAATGTATAGATATACAACATATAATCTCCACAACTATGTAAATGAAAAACATATAGTATTTACAGGAATGTTACAAAATTATAATACTCCCACCTCACTCCTTTGAGAAGTCCACAAATATTATACATTGCTCATATTGTCAGATCTTTTTCAATGTATTGATCAGTTATGCTGATTTTTTCCCCCTCTGTTATATGAGATATCTTTTTGGAGGGGCAAGGTGAAGAATATTATTGTGATGTTTATAAAAAGGCATCAAGGTAAACTTCTAATGATTTTTTGATGTTGTTACATTTTTAAAAAGCCTACTATGAACAAGGAGCAATGAAGATAAAAAGATAAAAAATAAATCAGTCTTGATCTTGGAAAGCTTATCTACTACTATGGAACACAATATGTGTACAGTCCAGGTCCCAGGTTAAATGAAATGGAGGAGAGACATTCACAACAGGAAAAGTCAAGGCAGGCTTCACTGCAAAGGGAGAATTGGAGCTATGGCTTAGAGGAAAATGGTTTGATTGAAGTTTGATTGGGGGGTTCACCTAAAAATACTGTAGGGGGGTACTTAGTCTTTGCACACTTCATTACATTCCCATCATAGCCAAAGTACTTACAGAAAGCAAAGGGCAGATAAAAAGATGTCAGATTAAGTTAAGTTAAGTTGATACTTTCTTTATTCTTTATTCTCTTGTTCACTTGTTTTTGGCTGTATTTAATTCTTTGTGACCCCATTTGGGGTTTTCTTGGAAGAGATAATGGAGTGTTTTGCCATTTCCTTCTCCAGCTCATTTTACAGATGAGAAAACTGAGGCAAACAAGGCTAAGTGACTTGCCTAGGGTCACACAGCTAGGAAGTGTCTGAGGCCAGATTTGAACAGAGTGGTGATGGTATGAGTTGTCTTAGTCATGTTTATATTTCACTACTATTATGTTTATTGGTGGGAGCATGTGCCTTAGGATTATGGGAGAATGCTCTGTAGCTACTATTCTTTCATAAATGCTACAGATTTGATCTGTGTCAACTGGATAACTGAAGAGGAAGCTCATTAGTGGAAGCTATGGTTTAAAACTATGGTTTTAAGAGGGCAGACCTAGAATCCACAAATATAGAAATGGTAGCCACTCCCTAGGGAAGTAGTCCAGACTCTCTGGTACAATGAAACATATGTAATTAGTATCCAACTCTTTGTGTCCTAGCAACATAAAGTTTAATGAAAACCTGATATGTCGCTCTTCTGTTCAGAAAGCTTTGAGATGTTTCTTTTTGCCTCCAGGAAAATTTTTTTAAGGGTTTTAAGAAATATTAATTATATTATATATAATACATATAATATATAAAATAAAGTTATATATTATTTTAATTGGAACTTATTATTTTCAAAACATATGTAAGGATAATTTTTCACCATTGACCCTTGCGAAGCCAATTTCCTCCTCTCTTCCCTCCATCTCCTCCCCTAAATGACAAGTAATCCATGGTAAAATATATGTAAATTCAATACAGACATATGTGTTTATACAATTATCTTGCTGCACAAGAAAAATCAGATCAAAAAGGAAAAAATGAGAAAGAAAATAAAATTCAAGCAAACAACAACAAAAGAAATGAAAATGCTATGTTGTGATCTATACACAGTTTCCACAGATCTCTCTCTGGGTGAAGATGGCTCTCTCCTCATCATAAGATCATTAGAACTGGCCTGAATCGTCTTGTCCATCAAAATTGATCATCGTATAGTCTTGTTGTTGATAATATGTACAATGATCTCCTAGTTTTGCTCATTTCACTCAGCCTCAGTACATGTAAGTAAAGTAAAATGTGGATACTAAGATAAAGAGGGAGAAATAGATTGCCTAAGTACATTTTGGACCATATGGCCTAAATCACTCTCCATCCTTTCTTCCCTCCCAGAGGGCAAAACTAGAGACATTTTGACTGCATCCAAACAGCTGGTACTGGGCTGGATGACTTCCACAGGGCAGGATGAACAAGTTCCCAAAGGACATAGCAGGCCCATCTGGGTGTATGCTACTCTCTGGCACAAGGCAAGGCCTGGTTATTTGTTCTGAACCATCAGGAACCTTCTGAATAGCCTTCTTGAAAAATGCCTGGAGCCAAACCTGAGAAAAAGATCTTTCTCACTAAACCCTACAGCTCTCCTAAAACATTTAAGGAGCCCAAGTTTCAGGAACTGGACTACAGACTTCACTGAACACATGGTGCTCACTCCAGCTTGGCAAACCTACTCACTGCAGCAATTGCCCCAGAATGCCAGGGTTGGAAAGGGCCTCAAAAGGTCAGCGGGTCCAAAATCTGCATCTTTTTTACAGTACACTTAGCCTGTGAGCCTGTTTGCCTACCTCCAGGGAGGGAGGACTCTCTACTTCTTGAGGCAGCTCATTCCACTTAGAGATGGTCAAACCCAAGTCTGCCTCTCTGTGATTCACCCACCGCCTCTGCTCCTGGTTTCTCCTCTCCTCTGGAGTAGAACAGAACAAAGATAATTCTTCTTCTACATAGCAGCCTCCTTACCTCTGCCTCGGTTTTCCTAAATATTCCCAGGTTTTGCAGCTGATGGTCAACAATTCTTCACCATCCTCGGGGTTTCTGCCCTGCCTAGGCTCCCAAAATGCAATGCTCAGAAGTGGACAAGATGCTCTGGCTCTAGTCTGGCAAGAGCACAAGGAGTGATTCCCTCTCTCCCACTCTGAGAGCTTCTGATCCCAGATCTTACACTGATCACACTGACCCAAATGTCTCCCTTTCTCCTCAGCCTGCACTCGTGTTCTCATGTCTTTTCTTCTCAGGACCTGCTCCAGCTACATCCTCCCCTTCTTTCCCTATGCACCTGAGCCTCTTCCTTCATGAAGCTTTCCCTGATTTCTCCCAGTCACTAATGATCTTGCAATACAATCAGCACTTTGGACATCTCCAGCACACTTGATGAATGTGATTTTGTATATCCCAGAGGGACACTCATGTCCATTCTTTTTGGGCCCACTAGTGAGGAAGAGCCCATTTACTCCTAACAAAATCTGTCTATACCTACCCTAAATATGCCTCTTTGTGACTTCCACTCTGTGCCCCTGGAACTAAAGAGTAATCTGAGTGGTGTGTCATAGTGCATAGAATGTCGGTCTTGGAGCAAGGAAAACCTCGGTTCAAATCCCACCTAAGACATTCAGCTACTGTGAGATCACGGGCAAGTCACTTCACCTGTCTCCCTCAGTTTCCTTAACTGTGACTTGGAGGATTGGATGAGATGGTCCCTGAGGCCCCTTTCAAATATAACTCTGTGCTCCTCTTTTCTTTAATTTTTTCCATGTAAAAGTCTCAAGAACAATATATGAAAACATTTGCATGAGCCCTCCCTTCTCCAAGCTAACCATGTCCACATGTCCAGTTCCCCCACCCAGACCTCCCACGACCCATGCTCCTGGTCACCCACCCTCCTTTATATGCTCCCTAGCTAGTGAGATATGGGAGTTCAGAAATGAATACAACATACCAGATCGGGGGTGACCAAGACATAGGTTGATAGGAAGCCCTTGTTAATCCACTATTCTGGTTAATAAATAGCACATATGAAATGTGGACCACAACATAATATTCTCATACTCCTTGATTGATGTTTGCTTACATTGTATTTCCTTTATCTGATATATCGTTTGTGTAGATAAGATTTTTCTTGCACAACAATAAGTTTGGAAATATGTATACATATATTCGATTTGCCAATATTTTAACCTAATTAACATGTAGTGGATATCCTGCCATCTAGGGGAGGGGTGGGGAGTTGGGGGGAAAATTTGTAACGGAAAGGTATGTAAGGGTTATTGTTGAAGAATTACCCACACATATGTTATGCAAATAAAATAAAATTAAAAAAAAAGAAAAGAAAAAATAAATAGCACATATATCACAAAAAAGGTAAAAAAAAAAAGGTAAAAAGGATAAAGTACTAAAAAAGCTCTTGAATATAACCAAAAATCTTGTCAGATATTTGGTTGCCCATACTGAGTGGAAATGAGCAGTGGAAGCCCAAGAAGACTATAGAAGGAGTGGGCAACGTTCCCTTGCTGGGGGCCATAAGCTTGCTCCTCATCTCTTCTATTAGACTCAAAGTTGCCCTGTCATGACTGTACCAAGACTTGGAACAACTTGGGCATTTCAAGTCTCCTAGGGCTGGCAGTTGCCTATAAGCCACAATCAGGAGACAATTGGGAGTTAGGACTCTCCTCATCCCTTCTATAGGGGAGGCACTTCTCAGGTGGGAACTCAAGCTCAGAAGGGACATAATGCACCCAGCATTGATCTCAAATGTTGCTCTGGAAGTGACTTCAGTGCTTTTGCTATAGAGATTCCTGTTTTATTGGTGACTTTGTTGAGAACTTTACATCTAGACATTCTTCCTGATCAAACATATCCTTTCCAAGTCCTTTCCAGGTAATAGCCCTCTACCTAGAACTGAATGATCTCTTTTAAGAAAACCAACTCTCTAGAAACAACTCACACGGTGTCAGTATCTGACAATATATTTACTATTTGGTGCCATTAGTTTCCCACTTCTTGGCAGGAAAGGTTCAGAGATCTAGAGCTAGAGCAAAAGGGACTTCAAAGTCTAACCCCTAGTCTAACCCTTTTGCTATACTGAGAAGAAACTGAAACCCTCAAATGAAGTCCTATTGGTGGCTAGGGTTTAGGTCTTACTGCTTCATTCTCTTTTATTCTAATCGTCTTGATATGGTTTAAACTTATTTCCTCTGTCAGCCACAAAATTTTGAGTATTTGAAGAGATTTGGGGCCATCTTGTCCAGCCTATTAACCTTGAAGGAACATTTTTGTTAGATGGTCTTCTGGCTTCTGCACTTTTTTCCTGTCATCAGGTTCATTCTGCATCCTTTCTACTTGCATTTGCTTTGCTAAGATTTTTTCTCAATTTTTCCCCATAAACTACTTCTCAAATGCTGTCACTTCCAGGTCATCTTCTATCCCGTTCATCAGGTTAAGTGACTTGCTCAGGGCCACACAGATAGGAAATGACTGAGGCCAGATTTAAACTCAGAAAGATAAGTTTCTTGAATCCAGGCATGACACTTGTACAGAGCAGCTGTCCCATAAATGTTTAAATGTGTTGGAGACCAGCTGATTTTAGATAGTAACCCAATGGCACTTGCTAAATTTATAATGTGGGGAATAGCAGGGTAGGAAAACGGAATGGTGGTAGATTATGGTATGGCCTTGGAAAGAGCATCAGACTGAGGCCCACTGCCATTAACTAATGGGGCCATGAAAAACTCACCTCCCTTTCTCTGAATTCAATCTCCCCGAGGCAGGTCTTATGGCTGCTCAGAATAGCTCCCTCCTGCCTGCCCCCACAAACATCTAAACTCACTGGCCTGACCTTGAAGCTATCACCCAATATGACTTGTGCTGGCTTTTCTAGCCTTTTCTCAGCTACTCTTTTAGCCATTCTTTGAATCCATCCTCCACCTCTGCTTCTATAGTTCCTTCTCTTTTGAATGCTCTCTTCATCTGCAACCATCCTTCAAGGCTCAGCTCTTCCATGGTTTTCTATGATTTTTCAGATGATTGTGATATTATTCATTTGATCTCATAGCATTTTATCCCAATATTGCATGCTTAAAATTTAGACTCTACTTATCAACATGCAATTATTATATTGCTACTATGTGGCTAGCATTTTATACTTCTCCTTCCCTCCCCTCTTTGCTGGGGAAGAGAAATAAAAGTGAGAGACAAAGGCTATTAGAAACTTCTGTCATGCTGGCAATAACTTCTGGGCCACAAACATACCAACTTCTTGGACTAATGTGAACAATTCCGAACTCCAATGTCAAGAAAAATAATACCAACAACAAATTCAACTAAGAAGTTTAAAAAACTGAACACTAGAATGCTACCCTAGCCTTGTCCATGTATACTACTTCTTTTTTTACTGCTGAGGTAGCATGTAGAAATTGCCTAATCAAACCACCTCCTATATCCCAGGTATCAAAAACACAAACATCAAACAGTCCATGAATTTTTGTGGGGACAGATTACTGAGTAAAGAAATGAAGTTGAAAAAGGAAGAGATTGAGTCCAGTGATCTCTAGGGGCACATGATAGCTCAATGATATCTAGGGGCTAGATCAATCTAAAACTAGAAAAGGCCCCCTAGTCCAAACACCTCATAAAGCAGATGAAGAAATAGAAGCCAGGAGCAGAAGTAACTTGCCCAAGATCACTGCTGTGGGATTGGAAACCCATCCATGAGGTGATAAGACAAGTGGTGGGCTTCAGTTTCCTCCTCTGTAAAATGGGGTTGGATTGAGGGTCTCTGGGATCTCATTTAAGCCCCATAAGCTTTCTATTGTGCCACACACAGCTCTCTTTGGGGAACCTCAAATGCCAAACCCAAGTGGTTCATTCTTAGAGGCAGGATGAACCAAAAAAGATAACTGGAGGAGCAAAGCATCCTGTACCCCGCCTCCCTGGCTTTCCCCACTTGCTCTGAGCCCTGAGGACTCGGCCATTAATGTCACTTGGAGTTTCTCCATCTCTTGCAGTCACACACCTGTCTCAATAGATCTTTGAATCTTTCTCAGCACCAAGGACAGCTCTTGACGCCCAGCAAGGCAGCCTTTAAGAAGCACTGAACTCAGCTGAACCTGATGGCAGCCCTTATCAGAGAGGTAGCCACAACAATAGCAGCTTGATAAAAACCAGGTGCCCCAGAAGTAGGGGTAAAGGATGAGCTCTACTTATTTGCCTGTCTTTCCTATATGAAGGAAAAACAATTTTGGTGTAAAAATAAAAGGAAACAGGTCAGCTTTTAAAAGGGGGGTCATACTAGAGATCAAATTTGAAGGTTTAAAAAATATGACTACTTATAATCTAGTTATATTGAAGAGATTACAATCTGAGGAGAAGCATTCTCTGCAATTCCCAAAACCAAACAGGACTCAAGCTCCTGCCAATTAGGGGAACATTTGTGAAGAGCCCAGTGCAATCTCCCCATCCCCATCCAGTGGGACCATCCAGTGTACACAGCCATTCCAAAAAGGCAAAAGGCAGAGGGTGGGAGCCGTTGATAGAGATTAATTAAAAGCTGACTTGTATTTCCATCTTTGGAACAATAGGACTTTGGGAATAATAGGTATTATTGTGGCTATCTCAGATATTTGTGCTTCTTTGGTTTTCAAACAGATTAAAACAACCATTTCTGTGCCTAGGAAAATGAAGAGGATTCTAGCACTAGAGCTATCCAAACCGATCCCTTTGTACATTAACTTGCCCAATGTCAACCTGACTGTGATGGAGCCATGATGAACTGGGAGAGAGGGACAAAGAGGAGGCAGAAAGGTTAATCAGGCTGTGGCAAAAGAAGGAAACAAAGGTTGGAGATGGTTGGGAGGCCTAATCCAACAATTAGATTGGGAAATCTAATTAGAGGGGAAGTGCCAGATTGTCAGCAGACAGACAGGGTCTCCCATAAGAGGGGAAATATTGATGTCAGGAGAGGTGGGGCCTGGGGTCGGGACATGCTCAGAGCTTGGTATATAGGGACTTGAGGGTGGACAGGTCCTGTGGTCCAGTGCAGAAGCCCCCAGGGTGGAGATGGAGGCTGGCTTCTATGGGGAGGCAGCCTTGAATGAGATATACTAGGGAAAGGGGGAGGGCAGGACCAAGGGTAGCTCTTAAAAGACTTGAATTCAAATCCTGCCTGTGAAAATCACTTCAAATGTCTGGGTCTCAGTTTCCTTAGAAATTCTGAATTCCAACTCTGAATCTTTGTTAGTGTGACCCCATGAAATGGATCCCTGATTTTTCACTATTGACATGCTGGGGAGGAGAGATGGGATGGCACTTCTGGCTGCAGAAGATTTGGGATTTTTCTTTTTTGGGGGAAGGAGGGGGGGTGTTTCTTTTTCTAGGACTGGGAGTCCTGAGCTTGCTTTTAATGCTCTTATTTATGCTTTGCCTTATTTTTCTGCTGACAGAGGGATTCTTTCTGATATTTTAATCAAGGAAATGCCCAGAAAGTGTGTACAAGAACACCATGAACTTGGGCAGAGCAGAGATTTTGCCCGGGGGAAATTAATCATTCCCTCTTGAATCAGATCATTGTCCTAGAATGTGCATTTCCCTTTGCACCAGAGGGAAATCGATACAAGTCACTAAATTATTCAGGGGGAGCTGGCTCAAGTTTCACTGGGAAAGAAAGCTCCAGGCTGCACATGAGCCAGTCTTAGCGTCTCTGGCTTTTTTTTCCTAAAGGATTCTCCCAGTATTGTTGTTCAACCTTCATTTTCTAAGAGGACTCTTCTAAAATGAGGATGAAAATGGTCATTTCCCAAACACTTCTACCAGGAGAAGAGAAAAGAATAAACAAGACAGATGTGAAGCAAGAACAATGACCTGCAGAAATCGGAGGCAGAAGAGAGCCTCCTGGCTCATCTGGCCTCCAACCCCTCATGGTACAGCTGAAGGAAGTGGGGAGAAAGCAGCAGAGGCAATCAATAAGCATTTAGTCTGTGTCTTTGGCTTTGCTGGGGATGTGCTTGGGAGAGAGACAGAGACAGAGAGACAGAGACAAGAGAGACAGAGAAAGAGCTGGGGGGAAAGCCACCAGGGGACGCTGCAGAGCGCTGAGCCTGGACTCAGGGAGAGCTGAGTTTAAATGCAGCCTCAGAAAGTATTGTCTGTGTGATCCTGGGAAAGTCACTTCAGCTTGTTTGCCTCAGTTTCCTCATCTGTAAAAATGAGCTGGAGAAGAAAATGGCAGACTGCTACAGTACCCCAATGGGGTCATGAGGAGTCCTACACATGAAGAATTGGGGGTGAAGCCCCTTGTTCTAAATCTCAGTAAGCATTAGAGTGGGTTTTGAACCCAGAGTGTCTCTGGTGACAGAACCAAGGCGATTTAGCTGCTCACCTCCAGAAAAGTTCAGCCACGTCTTAGCACACACAGTAAACAGGTGTCTGGACAGTGTCTTGCCAACAGGCATTCCCATGGGAGGAAGGAGAGCCCCACAAACCTCACTGAGGATTGCAGACAAAACACAAGTTTCAGGAGGCTAATGGGGGAGACTGAGGGAATGAGGATTAGAAAGCACAAAGACCTCCCTTTGAGCCTTGCCTCTAACACAACCTGGCTGGGGGGCCCTCATCTAACACCTGGGGGTCTGGGCAGCTCTTAGCTGCAGGAGGAGGAGGAGCCTTGGGCTATCCATAATGGCTAGCCCTTGAAGGCCAAGATTATCAGAGCTGTTCCCTCATGGTGGAAAACCTGGCCTTTCTCATGTAAGAGCCCACTTCTCAGCCCCACTGTCTCGTTTTGGGGGGGCCAAAAGGAGCCTGTGGTCCTAGGAGCACAGAGTAATGGTTATAAGTGCAGTCCTCCAATGGGGAGGACTCACATGTCCAGGGAGTGACTCCATGGTGGGAGCCTCCAGGATGGGAGATGGACCTCCACTGTTCAGCTCTAGAGTCAGGGACTCCTTTCACTCTCCCCTGCTGGGGAAGCAACAGAGCTAAGGTTGTCTGGCCTTAGTCTCCCATGAGCAACAGCATCAGACTACACTCAGGACGAGCTCATTTCAGTGAGCCAAGGAGCAGTGGGGAGGGTGGACGGACAGATCAAACGTCCAAAGCCAGGCTTTGACTGTTAGGAAACCTCAGGCTACTGTCACATTTGATTTCCTTGACCAGCTGGCCCTGCTTCTCCCTCTCAGCTCCCTCAGCACCAGTGGTTCCCTGGCCTGGCAGGCCACAGCCTCTCCAGAAGGAGCTCCCAGGCCAGTCTCCTCCATGCTCATTCCAGTATCCTTTGGCTTGAAGCCTTGGGTCTGGGAGTCAGAGACTCCTTGCGTGATTTGGGGCTGTTTTGGGGCTCAGTATCCTCCCCTTTCCATAAAATGTGAAGGCTTGATTAGTGACTCCTAAGGCTCCTTCTAGAGCTAAGATTTGTAAGTACCAGGCAAAGCCCCTCCTCTCTCCACCTCAGTTTTCTGCTCTGTACAATGAGGAGCTTGCACCAGGATGCCGTGGTCATTGTCCCTCTGCCCATTGGGCAGCCATGGGAGGACCAGGAAAGTTCACAAACAGTGACTGAGCAGTTGTAAAGGACCTACTATGTGCTATGTTGAGGATTCAAAGTCCAGTCCCTGCCCTGAAGGAGGGAAGAGGCAAGCTAGACACAGAAGGAAGCACAAAATAATCTGAGGAGCAAAGACACTTCATACCTTCATGCGGTATATCCCCAGGTTGGTATTTCCATCCCCAGAAGAGTTTAGCGTCATCTGCAAAGATGGAGAGTTCACTGGCCACTCCCGGCTTCCCAATTATCTATAAAAATATCAGAATATGATCAGTTACCAATAGTCACTGATACTGGAGGAAGCTGGGGGCCGAGTGGGGAGAGGCGACCGTCAGCTTGCGACTAACTCTCTTTTCTGGGCCCGTTTCCTTCTTCCAGCTCAAAATGGATGATTCTCTGACCCTCAGAACAGGAAAGCTTGTCTGAGATGAGGGCTGTGTCAGATGGTCCCGGAGGCCCTTCCCACTTGGTCATCATTCTAGCCAGACAGGAGCCCAATTAGAGACCCGCTCTTGGGGTGACTCGAGGAACTGGATTATAGCTGATGGCCCTGAGGTCTGGGGACATGACCTGAATCCCATGGGGAGTGTGAGTGGAGGAGAATGACAGCTGGTGTTTCTACAGCAACTAGGATTTGCAAATTGCTTTGTAGACAAAGACTCAGGAAATCCCCCAAATGGCTGTGAAGTGTCTGTCTCAATGACTGCAATTCCCATTTTACAAATGAGGAAATTGAGGCTCAGAGAGAAGTAAAGGGACTTACTTGCTCATGAAGCAGATTTTTATGGAGGGGCCCTGCTTAGTAGGGACAGCTAGGGGGCGCTGCCAGGCCTGGAGCCAGGAAGACCCAGCCTCAGACACTTCCTAGCTGAGTGACTCTGGGCACCTCTATTGCCTCAGTTTCCTCATCTGTAAAAAGCTGGAGAAGGAAATGGTAAAGCCTTCCAGAATCTCTGGATTCTCCAAATAGGATCACAAAGAGTCAGACTAAAAAACCAGAGAACAAGAACAAAAAGCACCAACAAGAAGAGCATTTTTATCAGCCCAAGAAAATGTAAATTTAAGTACTCTTTTACTCATGAAAAAAGACCACTGACTCTGGAATCAGGGGACCTGCTTTCTAATCCTCCATGATGTTGACCTTTTTGGCCCCATTTCCTGACCTTCAGTCCCTGGTGGAGGCTGAGGAAGCAGCCTATGGACAGAGATGTTTTGTGGGTCTGCTGGTCCTTTGTTCCTGTTTTCTTGCACACTTAAGTTAAAGCTGATTTAAATGACTTTTGTTCTAAGTTTGAGGCTCACAACTGACCTGACCTTCACTTCCTATTTTCTTCATTTGAGGGGTGAGTGGCGATCAGCTGACTGGGCAGAAGGACCCGAAGGACCCCACACAGATAATCAGCTTCTCCTTCATCATATGAGGATCCCATTACCCAGGGGGACCCCTGCCTCTCTCCTCATTCCAGCAATCCCTTGCTGCCTCTTGCACTTTTGTGATGTCTTTTGCCTTTCAAGCCTCCTCCCTCCATTTTTCTTAACTTTATTTCACAGATTACAAGTCAGAAAGATCCAACTCCTTATTATACAATGGAGAAAACTGGAGTCCAGAGAGGTAAAGAGATTTCCTCACAGTTGCACAGGTATAGAGACCAGGGTGGTACAGCACAGGCAGCATGCAGAGTGCTCCCAATTGCAACTCCCAGCTTTTAAATGATGCATCTCTGCAGGTGGTTGGGTTTTTGGTCATTCAGTTTATTGCCCTGTTGGAGCACAGAAATGGAAAGCTCACTGGGCCAAGAGTTGCCAGAAGGTTGGGAAGAAAGAGGTAAGGAAGAAAGGAGTGGTGTGGACCATACATAACAAATAGCAAATAAAACAGAAAAAGGGAAAAGGGGGCTGTAATAGAAGCTGTAAATTCTTCTGTACTGCTTGATTTTTAAAAAGGTATATCTTACATTCAATTTCAAAGCTGGCCTGTGAGTCTGTTTCCTTCAAACCCTCTTTCTATTCATGATACTTCCAAGATGCTTTTTTCCTCAGACTCTCATACTTTCTCTCAATACTTTTCTTTTCTTTAGGCAGACCTATTGATAATTCTCACTCCCTTCCCCTCCACCATCTCACCCAATTAAAAAACGAAAAAGTCTCAATTATTGTGAGCAGTCAAGTAGCTTCTCACCTAGCTTCTGCTCTGTAAAATGGGAATCATAATAAGGCCTTCCTCTCTGGGTTATTGTGAGATAATAACCTCAGGTGATTACCACAGTGCTGTATAAATGTTACCTATTATGATGATGCATTGTCTATAGTCATCTGGCAAGTTCACAGGGAGGTCTGGACACGGATGGGAAACGTCCCCTAGATATTTGTCACTGCTCTCCCTTTTGAGTGTTGGAGGCACTCTGGGTTCCTGTGGCTTGACTGATCTAAGATGAGTGTTGGGTCCCTTCCAAGTGATTGCTAGGATCTCTTTCTTCCATATGATGTCATTTCTTTCTGTCTTTGACAATTTTCTAGAAAAAACATGCCCAGGTTTAACTTTGATGGGTGGTCACAAACCTACCCAGTAAAAAGGGGTTTTTTGCCTGAGAATCATTGAATCACTTTAGGACTAGATTTAACTACCTGTGGAAATTAATCCATTATCAAATTTAAGGTTCATGATGAACTTGACAACTATTTCATTTGATCCTCACTCAATAGGGAGGTAGATGCTATTATCATTTTCATTTGACAGATGAGAAAACTGAGGCAGAAATTAAGTGATTTAAGCTTGCATCACTCAGCTAATAAGGGTCTCGGGTTTCTTGCCTCTAGGAATAGTGTTCTATCCACTGTGCCTTCTAGTTTCTATATTTTACTGCCAATGGAATATGGAAAGAGTACTGGATGTTTGATCAAAAATACTGTGTTCAAATGAATCTAGTGCTATGTTGGTTCCATTAAGGTGGAAGCTGTTTTTCATTTTTTTGTATCCCCCAGTGCCAAGCCCAGGGCTGGACACAATGGCAAGAGCTTCATAAATCATTGTTGGATTGAACTTTGGCTTTTTTACTTCCTACCTACAGAACCTTGGACAAGGCCTTTCCTCTGTCTGGGTCTCGTTTCCTTATCTGTAATAAGGATTCAGAGAATCCTTCATTGGAAAGAGAAACAATCCCACCAGAAAACTTCCATGAAAAGGGGCAAAGGGAGGATTACCACCCAGTAGCATAGCATGGCTAAGACTGTTAGCAGAGCTCCCTACAATCCCAGAGAAGGGACAATGAGGAAGATGAGCAGCTTCACAGAACCTCACTGATGTCATAGTTCTCTTGGAGAATGAAGGACAAACCCCAAAACAACAAACCCAAAGCACTCATGGATTGGCCACCAACAGGTCCCAGGCCAAGTCATGGTTTGGGTCCAGATTGAGTCAGGTTGAATGTAAATAGCAGTCATTTCTGCTTTAGCCAGAAACCCTGAGGATCTCCTCCCAGATATAAATTTTTAGATTATTATTTCTAGGTGAAAGAGGAGATTCTTTGCCTCAATCTCTACCTAGCCCTAATCACAGAATGGGTTGGACCTCAGTCAAAGTGAGACCTGTTGGAAAGCTTCGCTTAAATAAGCCAAGGTCTCCCATTTCAATCTTGTGCCATCTCCAGTCATCCTGATCTCCATCTGACCACTGGACCCAAGTGGCTCTGGAGGGGAAAAGTGAGGAAGGGGACCTTGCCCAGCCCTCCTTCATTAAATCCATTTCACTGCCCCATCATGGTATCTCCCCCCCCATGTCATGGGAGAATGAAGGACAAATGACAGCTGTTACCATTGTTATCTTCATCAGATGAGTGAGAGCATTTAAATCTTGGTCTATTTCTTAAACTATATTCAGGAGCACAGCAAAATAGGGAATAATCAAGCCCCCTTCTCCTTGGGTTTATTTCTGTTCTCTCTTGCACCCTTTCCAGTCCTAGAGACCTTATTTGGTCCCCAATTCACTCTAAAGGCTATCTTCGAAGACCAACAAGTAGAAGGCCCATTTCTTCTCTAAATATAAACAGGTTTAAAACCCTTTTGATTTCATTCTTGCCTAAGAGTATGGCTTGGCTTTTCTCCTCTGGCTAACTACCAGGCTAGACTTTTTTAGCCCCCAAATTCATGTCTCCCATTCGTGTCTCCAGTGAGATGGGACAGCAACCACATAGACAAATGACAACAATTACAAAAGCCTTGACAATGTAAGGAGACTTCAGGGCCTCCTTTTCCCACATTGTTGCACGTTATTCCCCTCCAGGAACTCGATGGAGTCTTCTTGCTACTCCTCCCTATGCTATCTATTTCCCTTCACCGTACCTTTGCACATGCTGTTCCCCAAAGCCAGAAATGCATTCTCTATCTCTGGCACTTGGAATCCCTGGTTTCCTTCCTCACCAAAGTGAGGGGAACCTTGGGGATAGCAATTACACACTGAGCTGGCAGAGGACCCACACTGTGTGGGAGGGTTTATCATCTTAGGAATGACCCCACCCTGACTGTTGGCACCCTGGGACCAAGTCTGCCTTGGCTTGGGGACTTATAGCTCTGGTCTTTAACATGATCAGTACCACACTGAGGAAAACATTTTTTGGGGGGGTTACATCACAACCTATATTTCCAGAAACAATAATCCAAGGGAGAGAACAATCGTAAGCAAGGATACTGCTCCTCTCAGCTCTATAGATCCTGGAGGCAGCCCAACTATGGGCTGGGGTCCAGCCTCTTCCCTGGCACAAGCTAGGAAAGGCCAAATCTGGGGAGGAAGGGAGGTGTCCCACTCCAGGGAGCTCTTGAAAAGCTAGTGGCACCCGAGGCAGGAGATGGTATTAGGATCAAAAGGCAGAGCAAATGCAGGATCAAGGATTCAAGGGCAGAGCAGAGATATGGTCTGGGCAGGGGGACTCTTGGGCTCCATGCTCTCTAGCTCTACAGCCATGGCACTCCAAAGGATCCAAGTGGGATATCGATATAAAAAGTGCTCCTCTATTTGCCAGACATGATCTGAGTTTCCAGATGAGCTTACAAAATAATGGGCTGCTTTCTATCCTCCGAGTCCATTTCTGTCTGACTGTGGGATACTTTTCATAGGCTCCTCTGCTCAGAGACACCTCCCAGAACAATTATACTGGCTGATATCAGACCCAGGCCCATCAATTTCCAAGTTAATGTACCTAGGATCTTGGCAGAGGGAGAAGAGGAAGCAGCATTTTATTTATATGATTTGTTTTTATATCATGGTAATTTCTAAATATATTTTCTCCTTTACTACAATAATTTTTAAGAGGAAAAAGATAAGTCTAGCAAAACAAAATATATTAACTCAGTCCAGCAGAATAGATGTCTATACCTACAATGCCCTACCTCTTCAAAGAATGAACTCAAGAGATCCATCCTTGTCTTTTCTTTGGGATAGATGGGTCTAGAATCTCGACTAGCCCCAAAGTGGGCTCCTGAAGCCCCACACAAGACAACATTCTCCCTACTCCCTACCCTAAAAGGATACACAAGCCCTGGACTTTATTCAGTTGATATTCTATAAGGAATTATTAAGCACCTACTATATACAAGGTACTGAGCTGGGCCCTTGGGACCCTAAAAGACATCCCTGCCCTCAAGGAATTTATATTCTATAGAGAAAAATAGTATGCACTCCAATAAGTAATTAGAGACTATGCACAAAATATGTTTTGTATCTGGATTCCAGGGAGAGTGGGGCCTGAGGTGAAAAGAGAAAAGGTCCTTCCAGGACAACACTGTACACAGTAACAGCAAGATTACGTGATGATCAGCTGTGATGGACACATCCAGAGAGAGAAGTGTGGAGAAGGAAGAAAGGAAAACACAGAGACAGAGACAGAGAGAGACAGGAGAGAGAAAAGGAGAAAGAGGGAGGGAGGGAGGGAAAAGAGAGATGAAAGAAGTCCTTGAACTTGGCCAAAAGACAAATGGATGGACTGAGGTACAGACATTGTATACTGGGCTCTTTGGGGTGAATGGAGTGGAATTCTGGGGTCAGAATATTATTGGAGCATATGGGTAGCCGAGAGAGAAAGCATTAAGTGTTGCAGTGGAGAGGGCACTGGATTTGGAGTCAGGAAGAACTGAGTTCAAACCTGCCTGCAGACACTTCGATCTCACCTAGCTTCTGCTCTGTAAAATGGGAATCATAATAAGGCCTTCCTCTCTGGGTTATAGTGAGGATCAAATGAGATAATAACCTCAGGTGATTACCACAGTGCTGTATAAATGTTACTTATTATGATGATGCATTGTCTATAGTCATCTGGCAAGTTCACAGGGAGGTCTGGACACGGATGGGAAACGTCCCCTAGATATTTGTCACTGCTCTCCCTTTTGAGTGTTGGAGGTACTCTGGGTTCCCGTGGCTTGACTGATCTAAGATGAGTGTTGGGTCCCTTCCAAGGGATTGCTAGGATCTCTTTCTTCCATATGATGTCATTTCTTTCTGTCTTTGACAATTTTCTAGAAAAAATATGCCCAGGTTTAAGAGTGTTTCCAGGGATGTGCTGGCTGTGATGAGATAACTCCCTTGTCCCTTGTCCCTTTGGGTGATTGGTCTCTACAACAAATGGCCTGAACAGGCAAGACATGACAAGGGCCTAAAGGAAAGTGGCTGCTGTGCAGGTGGAGAGAAGGGGCAAGAGATGTTATGGGAGAGTTCGGGGTAAGGAGAACAACCTTGAAGTGGCAAACCAACCTTGGGAGACCAGAAGGGAGACCACCCAATAGAAATGGGGAAAACCGTGGAAGAAGGAGAGGTTGAGGGGAAAGATGATTAGTTTGGAAAGAGCCAATGGACAGTTGGTGGTAGGAACAGAGCTCAGGGGAGCGCCCTGGGTTACAGACGTAGATCTGGAGGTTTTCTCCACAGTGATGATCCCCACAGATTTTCAGGAGAGGCTGCCCTAGCATGGGTTCCTGTACCTGCCTCCTTGCTCCTGACCACACTAAGAGTAAGATTATGACTGGCTAACGGCTCAGATGATAATTAGCATTTTAACAGTAAAGTATGTTTTAATTAGTATACATATATTCTTTTAGATATAATAGACTTAATTTAAACATAATTTTTATAGGCACTGGGAAATTTGTGCGAGCCACTTTACTGCAATATTCACTTTATTGCAGTAGTCTGGGACTGAACCCACACTATCCGAGGGATGACTCCACCTTTTCAGATGTGGCTAATGGGTGAATTTGTTTTCCAGATTATGCAGTGGCGATGTATGGGGAGCTTCAGTTATTTATTTTTTGTTTGTTAATTGGGAGGGAGGGCAGGGGAAGATACAGAGAGGGCCCCTCTATTACCTGTTCCAACTGTCTGGTCCCGTGCTCCGATTAGCGTGGCTACCCGGAGATGAGCCCCATTATCTGTCCCTGTGTGTTCAGCTGTCTTTCAGTCTGTTTTTCCCCCTGACAGTTTTGTGTACGTTTTTGCATGTGGCCATTGTCTCTCTCCACGGGATCCAAGGACTCTTTTGAACACTGCAGTGTCACGTCCCTGTGGGCCTTTGGGAAATACCATGTGGCCAGAGATGATGGCTAATGATGAGGGGGCCTCTGCCCTCCTTCCTGGATGAGCCAGGTGGGGCTCCACAGAGCACAACCACTGCCTCCTTGGATCCCAACCAATCCCGGCCATGTGTTGGGGTCCAGGGAGTAGGAGTAGGGGTTGGGCGCATGGTTAATCGAGTTAGACTTGACCAAATATGGCAGATCTGGAGGCAGATGTCCTTCCTTGATTGCTCTAAGACCTTTTGATTAGATTACTCTCATTCTCTTAAGGAAACAGCAATGTATCAGAGGCCACCAAGTAGTTTTCAAAGGCCCAGCTCATTTGTCTGCAGTTCAGTCCAGATTATTTCTCTCTTCCTGTATTGTCTGCTCATTTCAATTCCCCGGATCCGGATGCCAGTCCCCAGAAGCCCGGACCTAGGCAGCCTTTTATGCAAAAGAGACCGAGGGGCAGTTCCCAGCTCACCGCTTTAGGCTCCCACAACTGCTGCTTAACAGCATTAGCATAAGTAGTTCAGCCAGAGGGGAGTTGGACAGCAGCTGAGGCAGCCTAATCAGCCCCCCTGGGGAAAGCCCGGGGAATTCGCTGACCAGCTGGAGAGAGCAATCGAATCTGGGCTAATGATAATTCTTCCTGTCTCGTAGCTGGGGTCTGCTTTGAACACGTGTGTGCAAACGCTGGGGCCGGCAAAGCCAGAGACCTCCAGGATCACTTGGCCCCCAATATAAAGCATCCCCAGACAAGAGATTGCCAGTTTCACTTTCATGAATTGGGTACCACAGAAGCCTTTACTGAGAGGAATCCTTGGTTCAAAACTGCCCCCCCCCATACTAGGTGCTGCTGGGCAAGACATTTATCCTATTTATCTGTAAAAGGATGAGGTTGGGCTACCTGGCTCCCAAGATCCCTTACCTAAGTTTCCAAAGTCTGCCATGAACTATGTAATTAATGGCTGATTATTTCGCGAAAGCTCACATTAATAATGCTATGAGCTGCCATATAGAATACAATTCTGGAGGTTTACTAAATGCTCACCTCATCTTACTGGAGCCTCCCAATAGTTCATGGCTATTAATTATTCTCCACCTATATTTTATATGTGCAGAAATGGATTGGACACACAACTACCACTTTAAAGAAAAGGTGACCAGGTGGCCACATAGCCATTGGAAATAGGATTTGGATCCAGGACTCAGTTCACAAGTCTCTGCACTGTGATAGCACAGGCTGATGCCCACCCATTGATTCATTTCCAATATTTGCTAATATAAGTAGAGTGAATGAGAGACTTGGAGATCCTATTAGTTGCTGGAGGGAAACTATTAAGTGATACCACTGTTAGCTATATACCCAAAGGAGGTCAAACACGGAGCGAGGAGAAGGTCCTTTCCACACCAAAATATCTAGAACAGCACTTTGGGGACAGCAACAACTGGAAGTGGGTGCTCATGGATTGGTAAATGGCCAAAGTGTGGTATAAGAATGTAGTGGATCCTTAGCTGTTTGACCCTGGACAAGTCACTTAACCCCAATTGCCTCAGCAAAAAGCATTAAATAAATAAAATAAAAATATAGTGGAATATTCTTGTACTGAAAGAAATGGAGGATATAAAAAATTCAGAGGATCTGAAAAGAATAGTTAGATGAACCAGGGCAAGGGGAAGTAAGGAGAATCACAGTATTAACCCAAAGGAAACAACATGGAAAGAACACTGAGTTATTTCAGGGGCCAATCAGGACTCTGGAAGGCAGAGGAGTGAACTATGCCTCCTGCCTCTTGCTCAAGGTCCAGAGTTAGGGCAGACTGCAAGGGTGCAATGAGGCTTGTATTTTCAGACAAGGGCAATGTGGTCATTAGTTTTGCTGAATGTAATAATTAGTGACAAGAAAAGGGTCCGTTGTAGAACCGGTAGAAAGTGGTGAGCAGGGACCAGTGTTATTTGTGGTTGAGACTCCTGCTCCAATGACAAGGTCAAGGACCAATTGCTGATCACTAGAGGCCTGTCTGAGAACTATTTGTGCTGTTATCCAGGACTGGTATCGAAGCTGGCCATGATTCCAAAGACCAAGACCAGCAGGCTCTGCCATGACATAAGGACAGTGGCAGTCCATCTTGTCAGATATTTTACAAAGTGATCCTACACACTAATACACATGCTTATATTTTAGGCCAGTTTGGCTAAAATTCATCTATCAATCAATAGCCACTGTGCCAGCCATTGGGTTATGGGTTGAGAATTACATTTAAAAAAGTGAACTAACAAATGAAAGTCAAGTTTGAAAACCTTAAAAAGGGTCACATAGATGCTATTTTCCTATTATTAATAATATTTATGATCAGGAGTGGCTCTAGGGGGGTATGGGGCATCAGAAAGACTTGATGGGGTCTTTCCATTAGAATGGATTTCTGGTCCCAACCACTCCAGCTGATATTAAACTCATCTGAATAACTTAATATCTTTTGATCAATTATTGGTTAATTATGAAGACCTAGATGTTTTTAGGGGTCCTTGGGTTGCTAATTTGTAATTAGAAGTGACCAAAATATGATTATTATTTGATTATAAAATCCTTGAGAGGGACCCTATTTTTTCTTTCTTTTTTTTTTCTAATCTCTTATCACCTTGCATCCTGCATTTCACAAAGTAGTTTGTTGGAGCAAATGAATCTCTAATTTTAAGAATAAAAAAGAATAATAAATAAATTTTAAGAATAATAAAAAAAAAACCTCAGCACCTTTCCAGTCTGACCTATACCCAAGAACCTCCTGGATATCCCAGACAAATTGGCCATCTGGTATTTCATCAAATTCTTTCACTGAATTTGAAATCTTTCTGTCAGCAAAGGCTCTCAAAGAGACAAAGATGCCGAGTGGCTTCTACATTCAGAAACAGAAGCAGAATTCTGGAGCCCAAAGGGACTTAAGGGGTTGCCGCCTGTCCCCAACCAAGAATCTCCTCTGTAACATCCCAAAGAAGTGAATCTTTAATTCTTGCTGGAAGACTTCTAATGATGGGGAGCTCACTACCTCCCAAGCAAGCCCATTCTACTTGGGCATCATCCACCTATGATCTGTCCAGAGCAGGCTAAGTATTTCTTGTGCTAACAGAGGCACACCTGGCCCTTTTCCTTTTTTCTTCTGAGGATTGGCTATAGAGCCTGAGGGAACAACAAATAATGATTTCAAGAATCATATATCAGTACCTGTCAAGTTTCTCATTTACTACTACTACTTAAAATCAATTCAGTAGAGAACAACATGATTTCAATGAGGTCACCTCAACACCGTCCCTCTCTGCAGCCATGGATGTAGATTAGTTATTTTTATCTTTCACATAAAATTTATGTGAATATCCTTTCTTTTCCCATCACCTAAATTTATCAGTGTATTCTTTTCTCCCTTCCAACTCTAACAGAGTCATTTCTTAAAACAAATAAAAACAAATTTAGCAAAACTAGCCAACAGACCAAAAGCCTCTGATGCTCTACTCATTGATCTTCACCTCCAATCTTCCACATCTGTATGGAAATGGAAGGAGGGCGGTGGACATTTATCACATCGTCCATCTCCTCTAGCACCATCATTACCACACCAGGCACTTTTCCCTGAACAGGTTCTAATGCCAAGAGTAGCTTCTAGATTCGAATGGATCCTCACATATTATACCTCCTGGCACCTTCTGGCTGAACAGACCAAGATAGTGGAGGACAAAAAAGAGGAAGGCACATTCTGGAGAACAATTTGGAACTATGCTCAAAAAGTTATCAAACTGTGCATACCCTTTGACCCAGCAGTGTTTCTATTGGGCCTATATCCCAAAGAGATCTTAAAGGAAGGAAAGGGACCCACATGTGCAAAAATGTTTGTGGCAGCCCTTTTTGTAGTGGCTAGAAACTGGAAACGGAATGGATGCCCATCAATTGGAGAGTGGCTGAATAAATTATGGTTTATGAATGTTATGGAATATTATTGTTCTGTGAGAAACGACCAGCAGGAGGATTTCAGAGAGGCCTGGAGAGACTTGTGTGAACTGATGCTGAGTGAAGTGAGCAGAACTAGGAGATCGTTGTACACGGCAACAACAGTACTATATGACGATCAATTCTGATGGACATGGCTCTCTTCAACAGTGAAATGTTTCAAACCAGTTCCAATTGTTCAGTGAAGAAAGCCATATACACCCAGAGAGAGGGATGTGAAATGTGGACCACAACATATCATTTTCATGCTCTTGATTGATGTTTGCTTACATTGTGTTTCCTTTATCTGATATGTCTTTTGTGTAGATATGATTTTTCTTGCACAACAATGATAAGTGTGGAAATATGTATACATATATTCGATTTGCCAAGTATTTTAACATAATTAACATGTAGTGGATATCCTGCCATCTGGGGAGGGGTGGAGTGTATGGGGGAAAATTTGTAACAGAAAGCTTTGTAAGGGTTAATGTTGAAGAATTACCCACACATATGTTATGCAAATAAAATAAAATTTAAAAAAGAAGAAGAGGAAGGCACCCTGGGAACCCTAGAAGCAGAGACCAGATTCTTTCCAGATCAACTGGCTGCCATCAGGAGATCATCATGAGATCAAGGTGGTAACTAAGAGCATGGCTCCATAGCTCTTTGCCTTATGTTCTCCAAAGAAAGCAGATGATCCTGAGAAATTCCTTGAAATACATTTATCAAATGGGGTTCATTGGGAAGAGTTCTAGACTTGGGAAGGGAGGACACAATTGGACAAAATTCTCATTGAATTTTTGGTTATAATTTCTCATTTAAAAATATTCCTTTCCAATCAAATTATTAGTCTCAAAAATGATAAGGGAGAACTTTCCTCCAATGAAGAGGAAATTAGAGTAATAATTAGGAGTTTCTTTGCCCAACTTTATGCCAATAAATTTGATAATGTAAATGAAATGGAGGAATATCTACAAAAATATAGATTGCCCAGATTAACAGAAGAGGAAATAAATTATTTAAATAGCCCTATTTCGGAAAAAGAAATAGAACAAGCTATTAATCAACTCCCTAAGAAAAAATCTCCAGGGCCAGATGGATTTACATGTGAATTTTACCAAACATTCAAAGAACAATTAATCCCAATACTATATAAACTATTTGAAAAAATAGGGAAAGAAGGTGTACTACCAAATTCCTTCTATGACACAGATATGGTGCTGATAGCTAAACCAGGTAGGGAGAAAACTGAGAAAGAAAACTATAGACCCATTTCCCTAATGAATATTGATGCAAAAATTTTAAATAAGATTTTAGCAACAAGATTACAGAAAGTCATCCCCAGGATAATACATCATGACCAAGTAGGATTTATACCAGGAATGCAGGGCTGGTTCAATATTAGGAAAACAATTAGCATAATCAATTATATCAATAACCAAATTAATAAAAACCATATGATTATCTCCATAGATGCAGAAAAAGCCTTTGATAAAATCCACCACCCATTCCTATTAAAAACACTGGAGAGTATAGGAATAAATGGGCTTTTCCTTAAAATGATTAGTAGTATCTACTTAAAACCTTCAGCAAGTATCATATGTAATGGAGTCAAACTAGAACCATTCCCAATAAGATCAGGAGTGAAACAAGGCTGCCCTCTGTCACCATTATTATTTAATATTGTCTTAGAAATGTTAGCTTTGGCAGTAAGAGAAGAAAAAGAGATTAAAGGAATTAGAATAGGTAATGAGGAAACCAAATTATCACTCTTTGCAGATGACATGATGATATACATAGAGAACCCTAAAGACTCAACTAAAAAACTACTAGAAACAATTCACAACTTTAGCAAAGTTGCAGGATACAAAATAAATCCACATAAATCAGCATTTTTATATATTACCAATAAAGTTCAGCAGCAAGAGATACAAAAAGAAATTCCATTCAAAATAACTGTTGATAGTATAAAATATTTGGGAATTTATCTGCCAAGAGATAGTCAGGAATTATATGAACTAAACTACAAAACACTTTCCACACAAATCAAATCAGACCTAGTCAAATGGAAAAACTTAAAATGCTCATGGGTAGGATGAGCGAATATAATAAAAATGACAATACTACCCAAACTAATTTACTTATTTAGTGCCATACCAATCAAACTCCCAAGAAATTATCTTACAGATCTAGAAAAAATAGTAACAAAGTTCATTTGGAAAAACAAAAGGTCAAGAATTTCAAGGGGATTAATGAAAAAAAAAGGCTGACGATGGTGGACTTGCTGTACCAGATCTAAAACTATATTATAAAGCAGCAGTCATCAAAACCATTTGGTACTGGCTAAGAAATAGAGTAGTCGATCAGTGGAATAGGATAGAATCACAAGACAAACTAGGCAATAACTATAGCAATTTGGTTTTTGATAAACCCAAAGACCCCAGCTTTTGGGATAAGTATTCACTATTTGACAAAAACTGCTGGGAAAACTGGAAACTAGTGTGGAAGAAATTAGGGCTTGACCCACATCTAACACCACATACCAAGATAAGATCTAAATGGGTTCATGATCTGGATATAAAGAGTGATACTATAAGTAAATTAGAGGAATGTAATATAGTTTACCTCTCAGACCTATGGAGATGGAATAAATTTATGTCCAAAGAAGAACTGGAACTCTTAATTGAAAACCAGATAGATAACTTTGACTATATTAAGTTAAAAAGTTTTTGTACAAACAAAATCAATGCAGACAAGATTAGGAGGGAAGTAATAAATTGGGAAATCATCTTTACATTCAAGGGTTCTGATAAAGGTCTCATCTCTAAAATATATAGAGAAATGTCTCATATTTATAAAAATTCAATCCATTCTCCAATCAATAAATGGTCAAAGGATATGAACAGAAAATTTTCAGAGGATGAAATTAAAACTATTTATAGTCATATGAAAAGGTGCTCCAAATCACTGTTGATCAGAGAAATGCAAATCAAGACAACCCTGAGGTACCACTTCACACCTGTCAGATTGGCTAAAATGACAGGAAAAGTTAATGATGAATGTTGGAGGGGTTGTGGGAGGGCTGGGACACTGATGCATTGTTGGTGGAGCTGTGAACGGATACAGCCATTCTGGAGAACAATTTGGAGCTATGCTCAAAAAGTTATCAAATTGTGCATACCCTTTGACCCAGCAGCATTTCTATTGGGCTTATATCCCAAAGAAATCATAAAGGAAGGAAAAGGCCCCACATGTGCAAGAATGTTTGTGGCAGCCCTTTTTGTAGTGGCTAGAAACTGGAAATTGAATAGATGCCCTTCAATTGGAGAATGGCTGAATAAATTATGGTATATGAATATTATGGAATATTATTGTTCTGTAAGAAATAACCAGCAAGATGATTTCAGAGAGGCCTGGAGAGACTTACATGAACTGATGCTGAGTGAAATGAGCAGAACCAGGAGATCATTATACACGGCAACAACAGTACTATATGACGATTAATTCTGATGGACATGGCTCTCTTCAACAATGAAATGTTTCAAACCACCCCCAATTGTTCACTGAAGAAAGCCATATACACCCAGAGAGAGGGATGCGAAATGTGGACCACAACATAACATTCTCATACTCCTTGATTGATGTTTGCTTACATTGTGTTTCCTTTATCTGATATATCGTTTGTGTAGATAAGATTTTTCTTGCACAACAATGATAAGTTTGGAAATATGTATACATATATTCGATTTGCCAATATTTTAACATAATTAACATGTAGTGGATATCCTGCCATCTAGGGGAGGGGTGGGGAGTTGGGGGGAAAAATTTGTAACGGAAAGGTATGTAAGGGTTATTGTTGAAGAATTACCCACACATATGTTATGCAAATAAAATTTAAAAAAAATATTCCTTTCCTTTAGCATAACTCACAGTGAGAATAAGAGCTAATAAGTGTGAAATCAGTAGCATCTTTCATTCAATGGCTATGGTCCTTCATTTTCAAAGAGGACCAAATGACATCATGATGTCAAGGTATAGCAGTTCACTGGGGGGGGGGGGTGATGGTAAGATCACTACCAGCTCAGACGTCTCTACCACAGGACAGATACAGATAATCCATAAAAGTATTCTAGGTCTAAGCTGCTAGGGACCTGAGGGGGTCATCCGATTCCCCATCCTCATTTTCAGAGGTTTAATTTATAGTCCAAAGTCACACAAATAATGGCAGCATTTGAATCCAGGTCCATCAAATCCACACACTTTTGTAGTGTACCACTTTCTAGCTATAACTGGGATAAGTTGTTTACCCTACCTGAAGGTGCTCAGAGCTAGAAGGAAACCTCTAGAAAAAGGAGGGAAGCAGAGAATCCTGTCCCATTATCCACTGCCCGGTTCCCACCAGACACTAGGTGCCTTCTCATCTATATACTGATGTCCCCACCCACCCCCACTTCTGCCAAAGAACTAAGAACCCCTCCCCCCTTCCTCTGACTCCTGAGTCTGACAGTCATCATTTAGGGACATCTGTCCTGCTATGGCTTACCAAGGCCCAAGAGCCTTTACCAGCTGCTTTGCTTTCTAAGAATCACCTGGGCTTTTAGAGTTGTCTCTCCTATTTAGAAGTAACCTCCTGGAGGGCAGACATGGTCTCACTTTTCTACGGGTTCTTCAAAGGAAGATGGCCACTACCTGAGTGGGATTCTTGGTCAGATTCAGACTCCACTAGAAAGTCTGAGAGCCTTTCAGTTCTCATGTTCAGCCATGTCCCTGTTATGCCCACTGCAGAGTCACAGGAGCTTGCCTGGAGGCTTCAAGCAAAGACTGGACATTTATCTATAGGGCTTTGATGTTCTGATTCTGGAATTCTGGGATTCTGGGAACTGACGTTCACATCAAACATGTCAAGGTTTTTCAAAGTGCTTTAAATTCCTTCTCGCACTGAAGGAAGGAGTGACACATTTCTGAAATCCTGTGTGTGACCTCAGACCCTGTCTCATGGGCTGCCACTTCTGAATCTCATGAAATCACAGCCATGTGATCACATTTATGAAGCCATGAAATCACATTTATAAAGCTAACACCTATTAAAGAGGATGCTTGTGGCTGAGAAGTTAACCTTCTTTGGGATTAACGTTATTGAGAGTTGTCAGGATAAACCAGTGCCTGGGATGTGAACAGGAAAAACCCGATGAAATACAATTTTATAACAAAAGCAGCACAAGGGAGCAGCCTTGGGGGTTCTGTTAGAGGCTCAGAAAAGGGTCACTGAGGCCAAGGGTCAGAGGGCAGATGTTTGCACAACCACAGCTCAGTCCATTTGTCCAAGAGCTGCCGCACACAGAGCCCTGCCAGGATGGGGCCCTGGCCCACCAAGAGCTAAGGCTGGAGAAGGCGTGACGTACATGACAGCACCCTAAGTGAGACAGACAATAAGCCTGTGGGAGTTCTGAAAGAGGAGCGAGATCACTGTGGGCTGCGTGCGCTAACAGAGAAAGGGTTCCCGGGGGTGGTAGGACGACAGAGTGGGTAGGGTTTATAGCTGGGGAGAGAGGAAAAAAGGGAGAACAGGTTGGGCATTCTTACAGAGGATAGGGGTTACTCAGGTCAGGCTGAAGAGCTCAGTGAGAATGGAGGGTTTCTATCAGGGAGTGATGAGAAGTAAGATGGGAGGGGCAGCTGTGGGATGGGGCTAGATGATGGAAAAAGGAAAACTAGGAAATTATTCAGGGGGCCACGGGGAGCCCTAGAGGGCTGTTGAGCAGGTCAGTAACATGACTCGACTTTAGGGGTAATTTGAGGCAGCTAGGTGGGCTCTGTGGATTCAGAGGAAGAACTGAGTCAAATGCAGCATAGGACACTCCCTAGTTAGGTGATGCTTCTTCTCCAGAGTTTTTGGCCTTCTAAGCCAGCAAGGAAGAGGTTAAAGGGAGAGGAGGCTGGGCCCTGAATGCAGGAAAGGCAGAAAGGAACAAAAAATTGATAATTCTGAGGTTAAGAATCTGGGTGAGCCAAGGACAGTGGCTCACTGGACAGAAAAAGGGAACTCTGGGAGATGAGACGAGCGAGAGGAAAACATGCTGAGTCTGAGATACCTAGTAGACATCCAGTGCCAAATGTCCAAAAGGCAGAAATAGGACAGAAGCTTGGGGAGGACTCTCAGAAACGGGCACCTGAATCCACGTGAGCCCATCCACACTAGTGGAAACGCATTGTAAAGCTCACTGCCCAGGTTAGTGGATTGTGTATGAAGGGAGGATCGTGTGTTAGGGCCTATGGGCTGCAAAATCCAAGACCCCTTGAGAACCAGGACAAGAAAGGGAAGGCTCATGTAAAGAGATCATTACTAAGGGCTAGGTGGGAATCTAGGGCCTAGGTTCAGATATAGAGGGGACCTCAGAGGCTGTCTAGTCAAACAAAGAAAGCCAGAGAAATGAAGTGTGTCTCCCAAAGTTCCCCCAGGCAAGACGGAGTCATCCCCCACCCTCTCTCTGCCTCCAAACCCACGCCTCCCTGGAGTGCCACACACACTGAAGTGCTTGTTCCCCATCCAACACAACCTGATTTAGCTTGTGCTCTCACTGGGTGACAGACAGGCTGGATCCCCCTTTGGAGGAGAGTGACGTTGGTCTCTTCCCACTCTCCTTTCTCTGACAATCTTACTAGCTAGCTCTCATGCCTCTTGGTCTCCCTCCCCCAGGAATCATCTCCTCCCACTCTTTCCAAACTCAACAACCTTCTTTTTTTTTTTTTTTTTTTTTTTTCAGGCCCATCTCTTGCTTTCCGATCTCCTGGAAATGAAAGGGATGGAAGAAGATTGATGTGATCTCCCCTTTCTCCAGGTGATCCACAACTTAAATGGGCAGTGGGCCTGAATGACATGGCTGGAGGCTTTCTGGACTTTATGGGAGTTTCAGTGTACTATCCTAATGCAATAAACATTCCCTATTACTGCAAAATGAAGTAACAGCAACCTTGGGTGTACTAGGGCAGAATCAATGAAAAAATCTTCAATCTGAACTTTCCTTCAGGTGCTGTGTCCACATAAACCCCCCAAATTAATGAACTGCTTTAAGGAAATCTTATTGCACAATTAAAGAACAATGTTTATGAGAATTTCTATGTGGAAAAACAGGTCAGTTTTGATCTAGATCATATGTTATGCCACAGGATTTGGAAGGATGAATAAAGACATGGCTATTATTAGTATTAGGCAACATTTTTAAAAGTTTCTAATAATTTTTTTTCAATTAAATAACTGTTTAGGTTGACTAGCTCTGTCTATAGATGAGTCAAGATTCTGCCGTATCTGGCCGTGGTATTGACTGGAAATCTGGACAACTCACTTAACTTACTCCCTGGGCCTCAGATTCCCCTTAGATTATAAAAAGGGGTAACATCTGGAAAATGAGGGGAGTTATATCAGACAACCTCTTAAGAATCTAAAATTCACACTCCTGTGGAAACTGGTTAACAATTAGAGTTGTTCACTAGGTCTGGGCTTCCCTCAAACTGGTGGATAGCCAGTTTCTTTCTCCCCCAACCTTCTCTCATCCCCAATCAGGCTCGCTTACCCCTCTGTTTAGCTCTTAAAGTCTTTGACAAAATGACTAACTTATCAGCCTCACTGGGCTGCCACTATTCTTCCTCAACCACTGCTGGATGTAGCCCAACTGTCCTCACTTCCTCACATACAAAGTTCCATCTCCAGTCTCAGTGTCTTTGCATTTCCTGTTCCCTATTTCTGGAATTCCAGAGAATGCCTTCTCTTCTCTTCTGGACCTCAGAATCCCTTATTTCTGAGACACACCTCCAGCACTCCCTTCTACAGAAAGCCTTTGCTGAGCTCCCTCCCAACAATTATTGCTCAGTCTTCCTAATTACCTTTATCTGGTATAAAGGAGTGACCATTCACTTGCCTGAGACATAAATGCTTCTGAGAAAAGCTGCTGCCCAGATAAGTCTGCTTTGATAGATTTGTATGGGGCATAGGTCTGCTCAGGTGACAAGGGAAGCAGTCTTACTGTAAGTTCTGAGACCAGCATTTGCTCATTTTGAAGCTGACAAATGAGTAGGAGAGTGAATGGAGAAAACAGTATGCTTTGGTGACTTGGATTTGAAGAACTGGAGATCTTTTGTATTAATATTGGGGGAAAATATGAATATCAGAGGGAATTTATGACTTCAGGACAAAAGTAATTCATTTGATTGTACAAGGTGAGAGTTTGATTACTACCAAGAAGCTTAGAAAGGCTCCTTTTCAATCTGAACTCTGAGAGAAGCCAGAATGGGGCACTCAGGCTCTAATTTGCATTTAACTCTCTAGCAAGAGCTCTTCATCATATTTGTGTATCATACTCCTGGGGCAGCTTTCTGAGCAAGCTCGGAATCATGTCTTTAAATACATAAAGTTCCAAAATAAATTAATTAAATGGAAATTTAGTGAGTGAATTATTTCTTAAAACCAAATTTAGGGTTCTAGGCTGAAGAACCCTAAATTTGAGGGCCAAGAAAGAAAGCTCATCTTTTGTACTGCAGCATGTGTTGAGTGCTGTCACCAAGGAAATGGCTGGCCCGGCAGCAGTCCTAGTACCTGTCTGTTTGTCTTGGGCAAGGTTGCCACTGCTGACTAGTGCAAACAATTGTGCAAACACAATGCCTCTCACAAAGGGGCTGAAATGCCTTCGGGCTCTTCAGCTGGACCACGTGATTCCTTCAAGGGGTTTATTCCTGGGTCACCACAACAAGGCCTTCTACTCTTAACTGCTCTGGCAGGAGGGGAAGGACACTTGGCATATCAGACAAAGCTGAACTAACACAAGAGAGCATTGAAAGCTATCACCAGCTAAATGACAAGGTGTTCAAGGGAGCCATAAAGTGAGGGTCTGCCTCAAGGACTCTGGGACCTCATCATTGAGAATATTCTCCCCAGTGGGGCACATCATCCTCCATTTACTCCTGCCCACCATCTGTCCAGAGCACCTCTTGTTCACGATCTTCCATAAATACTCTGGAGGAGGCGGCTCCATTGGCCATGTTCTTGACATGAGTGTGGCTACTACCACCGCCTACCAGCAGATTCATTTTTACTCTCACTACATGACTCACCTGTCCCTCTCTTGGCCATACAACTCTCTAGTGATCGCAAATTTTGCATCTAAATATATTAAATGTATCTAGATTCTATATTATAAATAATAAATTAAATATATGATGTATGTTTAAACACCTTACCTATCTATAGCAGGAAATAACACAACAGATGCAATATGTATGCAAATAAAAGGCAGATCTATAGTACTAATCATTTAATTAAGTGACTTCCTAACTTGGGAAAATGGATCATGGGGAACACCCAGGCAGTCACTCAAAGATCTCCAAAACATCTTAAGTACTTTCAAGAGTTTAAACAAATTGAATCCCTGGTCTCTGACCATAGCAGAATGTAGCAAGGGGCAATCAACAACCACAGCAGAGCAATCAGTAGCTAGTGAGAGAGAGGGTAGTGGGTATAGAGTCAGCAGAGACCTAGATGTGTGTTCCCCCTCAAATAGTTATTAGATGTATGACCTGTTTTCTCCTCTGTGAAATGGGAAGATAATATAGATGACTGAGCCTAGAGCCAGGAAGACCTGAGTTCAAATCCAGCCTCAGACACTTTTTAGCTATGTAACCCTGGGCAAGTCAATTAAGCCTGTTTGCCTCAGTATCCTCATCTGTAAAATGAATTGGAGAAGGAAATGGCAAAGCACTCCAGTCTCTGCCAAGAAAACCCCAAATGAGTCCATAAAGAGTTGGACATGGATGAAACCACTGAACAAGAATCACAACAAAAATATCCCTCCCTTACAGAGTTTCAGTAAGGCTCCAGTGAGATTATGTAGGTAAAAGAGTTGGCAAATTTTAAAGTGCCATAAAAATGCCAGTTATCATGGTCAGCAATGAGGCTTAGGGATGCTGGTCAAATGACTGCTTGATCATCCTGAAGGTCTGCCCATGCCCAGGTGCCAGTGTGGCAGCAGATTTGGCAGGGAAAACCGAAAGACAAACTTTTCAGTAAGGTCATACATGAGCAGGAAATAGCAAAGACTGAAAAAATTCTGTCCCTAGATAGTGGGCACTAGAGAAACAGGTAAAGTCATAAAAGAGTCATCGGAAATTGCTGCGGTGTTCAAAGACAGGCTAGAAATAGATCCCGGGCCAGAGAGGCTTGTTGTGTCTGAGCAATCCTACCTGGGATATTCAATTCATGCTGCAACCTTGCAAGGTAATTCTGGACACACAACAGCAAAGTAGTTAGTGATCCCGGGAAGATAGCCAGGAAAAGAAAACATTTGGATCAGGTGATAAGTATACCAAGAAACAAAGGTCTCCTGCAAAGGCTAGAGCTCTTGCCATAGCTAAATTTACATTGGTTGAGATTGGAGCAGAGCAGGAAAGTCCTCATTTGCACCTGTTAGAACAAAGGTTGGACCTTTCTGTAAAATCCAGATGATTGAATTCTGGGAACCCATGTTGCTCCTAGTAGTGGCTTTTGAGGTCACTTGCTATTGGGATATTTACAGAGGGAATTTTTTTTACATTTTTACAAGGGAATACGGTTTTTGCAGCAGGAAATTGTACTCTGTGGTGGTCAAAATGGACAATTGGCAGAATCAGAAAAATCAAGAGACATTTTGTTTCTGTGCTGATAGTTTGTAGGTTGCCTCTGCTTTGAAGGCAGTATTCACATTTTATAGTTATCCCTACAAGGCAGCAAATATTGTATGGTAGTTGAGGTGTAAACTAAGGATAGAAGCCAATATGTTTATTACATGGAGCAATCCTTAGCTGCAAAACTGGAGTTAACCATGATGTGGAAATCTAGCAATGTTTTCATGAGATACTGATCATAAAAAAATATGTTTGCAAGGGGCAGCTAGATTATGAAATGGATAGAGCACCAGCACTGGAGTCAGGAGAACTTGAGTTCAAATCTGACCTCAGACACTTAATACTTACTAGCTGTTAATCACAACAAAATCACCTGTAAGTATATCCCTCCCTTACTGAACAAGTCATTTAATCCCTACTGTCTTGTCAGTATATATATATATATATATACATATATATATGTTTGCAAATGTTCCCAGTAAACAGATGAAAATGGACAAAGTGATCACAAGAGGATGGATACAGAATGGTCGTTATTGTTAGTAGTTAAATTATATTGTGATGATCAATAGTCCTAATTATACAGTCATGTTGGGTTTTTAAATTTCCTTCTATTTTGTTTGCTTTTGTTAGGATTGTTGTCAAGCTTATAATGAAATTTTTTAAAAAGAATCATGTTTACTGACAAGGTTTTGAAAAGAAGTCATGCCAGTCAATTAATAGAAATTCCTTGAGTATATGGAGCCAGATAAAATGATCATTTACTGTTTAATAATAACAGTTATTTAAATGTTAGATTATTTGGAAATTGAAAAAGTAGGAATATTTACTTTTTAAAAATGTAATTAATAAACAGGAAAGTAAAGGTGATTAATAACCCAATATTTTGAGTTTTATTATTGATAAAACAGTCAAGGCAACATTTTTTGAGAAGTTTTATGATGGAATAAACTATATTGATAACATATCAGCATTCTTAGATATGTACTTGCTCTCTCTAAAAGTGCAGACCTCAGGCCTTCTAGATTTCTAATTTGGGGCTTTTATAATCTCCCACAAAGGATCTATGAGAGATTCTTTCCCTCAGCCTTACGATCTTTTTGTGGATACCAAGGCACACTTAGGATGTCCATCTGTTCTTATTTTCTCTCTCCCTACCTTTCCCTTTTTCCCTCCTCTCTCTCCTTCCCTCTCCTTTCTGTCTTTGTCTATCTTTCTGGTCATACATGTCCTTCACAAAGCTTATGCTACTTCTCCCATGGGAATCATCTTTGGGAATATGTAGAAGCCTCCTTATATTCACCAAATACCTCTACTCCATGGGCTTTAAGATCACCTGTGATTTTGATAACCAGATTGGGTCACCATTCTATTTCTGTCCAAGACACAATCAGGTCCTCTGGGTTTCCAACCTTGGTATTCTTGATTCCTCATTCTTCCTCACCCATAAAACTAGCTACCAAGCTTAGTATTTGTCTTCACTATGTCACTCAGTTGTCCTTCCTTCCTTCCTTCCTTCCTTCCTTCCTTCCTTCCTTCCTGGCCAGATTCTCACCTGGATCAAAGTAACCCTAGTTTCCATCCATGTAAAAAACATTTTGCACAAGTTTCTCCCAATTGGTGGTGAGAAGATGACTTGATGCTGTGCCCGTGGAAGGAGAGGAATATACTCAATTTATGTATTCACTTGGAGAGGCAAGGGGAGATGTCTGAAATCTTGCTTCGAAGAGACTACAAACATGAATATATACATCTTAGATTTAGCCAAATGCTCTGTACACATGAAGAGCTAACATTTGTGTAACCTAATTAACAGACTCCATTTAAATGGGCTACCTCTGGAAGCTCACTGATGGAGTTATTTTCTTAGAAGCTGAGGGATTACCGTTGGAAGTGGAGTCATTCTGGGGGCTGGATGAAGCCTTGGGGAACTTGAGGAGGCAGATAGGAATGAGTCCAGTAAGAAGTTTATAGGATAGCTGTTTGGAGAGTTAGACAGGACTGTGTGCAAGTAACAAGACTACATGATAGCCGGCTGATGGATATAACTGACTAGTCCTAGTCTTTTTTGACATTATTACTCAGCCAAAAAAGAGCTACCTCAGAGTCCCTGGGAGAATGACAATAATAGCTGGTGTTCATATAATAATGTCATATAATGACTTCCATGGAGAAGTGGCCTGGGAATTAGTAATATTTGCTCTGACACATCTAGATAGTCTGACTCTTGACAAATGACCTCATTAGAGGTAGCTCGATGGCTCAGTGGATAGATCGCTGGGCTTGGAGTCAGGAAAATCTGAGTTCAAAATCAGCCTCAGATAACGTCTCTCCGCCTCAATTTTCTCAACTATAAAATGGGGAATACTAATATACCTGGCTTCCAGAGCTGCTGTGGGGATCAAGTGTTAAGTGCTTTGCAAACCTTAGATGTTATATAAAGAGAAATTAAATGATTTGCCCAGCATCACACAGCTAGGAAGTGTCAGAAATGGGATTTTAACCCTGATTCTGAGAGTAACATTGGAACTAAATTAGAACGGGAACAGAGCCAAAGAGTAACACTGTTCACCCTACAATATTTGGAATTGGATATAGATTAGATACAGTAAGTACCCAATATTATTTTCTTAAATGATAGAGCAATTGTTGTTGTAGTTCAATTGTTTCACTCATGTTCAAGTTTTTCTGACCAAGCTTGGGGTTTTCTTAGCTAAAATACTGGGATAGTTTGCTATTGCCTTCTCCAGCTCATTTTGTAGATGAGGAAACTGAGGCATAAAGATCAATAGGTAAGTTTAAAAATCTATTTTATACCAAGGCAACAGTTTTTAAGACTAAAATGTCTTTTTTGCTTTCACTCAAAGAAACCTGCCCAATCCTGACTGAAAGGAATAGCTTCAGATCTAGCAAAGTATGCTTAATTTAAAATGGCCTTCAGAGCTCTTGTGCATGCATTTGATATCAATCCCAGAATTGAGGCTTGAACTTTTTTTTTCAAGTTTACTAAGTAGTCTTTACTCTGTGTGTGTGTATAGGAAGGGCAGTGTTTAGAGTACTGAACTAATTGCTGTGTAACCTCGAGCAAGTTACTATCTTAATTTCTTTCTCTGTAAAACAAGGGGTAGACTCAATGATCACTCCTATCCCTTACAGCTTTACTTCTTAACAATCTTTGGGTTTTGAGTTGAAGTATATGGGGTGAGGGGCAGCTAGGTGGTGCAGTGGTTAGAGCACCAGCCCTGAAGTCAGGAAGACCTGAGTTCAAATCTGGTCTCAGACACTTCCTAGCTGTGTGACCCTGGGCAAGTCACTTAACCCCAATTGCCTCAGCAAAAAAAAGCAAAAAAATAAAAAAAATAGAAGTATATGGGGTGAGATTCTCTATTTCCTTTTTGTTCCAGCAATAATAGCAAGAATATTGACTCAAATTTATATAATGATCAAAATGTTATAAAGCGCCTTTCCTGTGAAGCAGGTAATACAATTATTATTTCCATTTTACACATGAGGAAACTGAGGCTCCCAGAGGTTAAATGAGTTGGCCACAGATGTTTAGCTAAGAAGCATCTGAAACAAGGTTCAACTATTGGTCTCAAGACTCCAAGTCCAGCATTCCCTTCAAACTTCATGCCAGAGAGAAGCCAAGCCTTTTGGCTCGGTCTTTAGGACCTCCTCTTTACCCAGGGGCCAAGTTCCACCCAGGGTTCAGTGCTCCTGTACCTTCCACCTTTCTTTGCACCTCCACTCTGAGAAGTGCAAACAAATCCCCACGAACATGGCCCTCTGAAGTTCAGGGTAACCGGAATATTTTACCATTCCATTTACCATCCTTGGACTTTCCCAGGTGAAAACTTGATTTCTGGGCAACAGTATCTCTATGTATCCGCTCTCCCTAGAATGCAAAGTCCTAGAAGGAACTACTCTGATTTGGTATTTGCATCCCTAGCCCCTAGCACAATGCTGGATACATAGTATTCTCTGAACACTTTCCACTGCTTTAGAACCTGTGAGATAACAAGTTAAAACACTTTGTTCCTTCTTCCTCCAATCTAGGAGTCATCCTGGATTCCTCCTTCTCTCTCAACATCCTTTATGAAATATGGTGGCAAGGCCAGTTACTTTCACCTCTGCACCAGCTCTTTGCACTGCCCCCACCCCAGTACAGGCGCCCATCACCTCGTGCGGGACTATGGAACCAGCTGCTGTAAGTCTGCAGGTCTCACAGCTCTCCTCCCTCCAAGTGATCTTCCTAAAGGAAGGTCTTATGCCCCTCTAAGCCTCAATAAGCTCCACTGGCTTCCCATTGCTCCCAGGAGCAAATACAAAATTCTGTGCTTAGCATCCACAGGCCATTGCAACATAGGGCCCCTCTGCCCTTCGGCCCCACTCCCCAACACATAGTTCATCAGTGACACTGACCTCCTGGTTGTTCCACGAGCAAGGTACTCCATCTCTCAGCTCAGTCAGCTCCTGGAACGCTCTCCATCTGCTCTGATGGAGCTCCCTGGCTCCTTTTATGTCTGACCACCCAAAATACCACCCTCTACCAGAAGGCTTCTCCAATCTCCTTTAGTTCCACTGCTTCACCTCCCTTAATCATCTCCTATTTATCTTGAATACAACTTGCTTTCCGTACTTGGCTTGTTAGTGGATTGTAAACTGCTAGAGGGCAGGGATTGACTTTCAACTAGAGCTTAAGCACACACCTCAAAACACATTTGCTGATTGATTTTCCTACTCCTGTTGAAGGTCTTTTTGTTCTTGAAGAGCACTAATCTTAGTACATAATCAGAGAGGTGATGAAAGTGAATTGGATTTGAGGCAGGGAGGGTTATGCAAGGCCACCTGCCTCATTTTCTCCACTGGCCCCAGATGGCTCCAGAGAAAATTCCGGATAACTGGAGACGGCCCTGGATGCAGTGGGAGGGAGGCCTTGGCTTTTTGAAGTTAAGGTCTTTTACAGGTCTCAGTTTGACTGAGACAACGTCCACTGCACTCAATGATTAAGGATAGGTAAGAACTGAGTCAGTTTAGGGGGACTGGAGGAAAGCAGATGGAAGAAATGATCAAAATGCTTAGGAAAATTACGTTGGAAGCTGAGTAGAAAATCTACTAGAATGGGGAAGGGAATCCAATTAGGAGGCACTTGTAATAGTTCAAGAAAGCAGTCATCAGGCCCTATACAACTAGAGAGAAAGGGACATAAGTGAGATTGTATCAAGGCACAAGAGACAAGATTGGCAGTGGGTGGCCTCTTTTACCTAGTCAAAAAAAAATAAGGAGGGGAAGACCCTCAGCTTTTCTGGTCAAAACAGAAATAATTGCCATTTACATTCACTCCGAGTCAACTGAGGCTCAAACAATGACCAAGTGGGCTTGGGCTGGGATCTATTGTCCACCAATCAACGAGAGCCTAAAGTGATTTGGACTTCAGGAACGGTTTTCCTTAAGAAAACTTTAAGACATCTTGGGAGATTTCAGAGATTTAAAAAAAAATGACCATGTAATTATTTAAAGGACATAAAGACAGGTTAGCTAACTGGCTCTACTGCACTCTCAAGGAAGCCCTCTAAACCCCTGCCAATGCTTTGATTCAGTTCTGAGGGACTCTGGATTCTACTCCTCACAGGAGTTGTTCCTTAATCACCAAATCTAATTGGTCTTCACCCAGTCCTCATCCTTCTTGACCTCTTGGTGATCTTGGACAATGTCTATCACTTTCCCATCTAGGAAAGTTTCTCCTCTTGAGGTTTCTTTCCTATTTGTCCTACCACTCCTTGGCCTCCTTTACTGGATATCTTCATATAGTCACTTTTACCCTTTTCTCTTTCTTTTCTATATACTCCAGTTTTCTTGGTGATCTCATCAGCTCCCAAGGGTTAAATTACTTGCAGATGGTTCCCAGATCTGTACAGGGTGTTCCAAAACCTCAGTGCAGTTTTAAATGTAATAAGCTTTTTTAAAAATATATTTTATTTACTTTAAAATTACATTTTATTTTCAGTTCCAAGTTCTTCCTCTCTCTACCTATTGGGTAGGCCAGAAAAACAAAAATCTTTTTCAAGTATGTATAGTCATGCAAAACAAATTTTCACATTAATTACATCCAAAAAGAAAGCAACAAAGAAAAAACCCAAATGAACCAAGAGAAGAAAATATGCCTCAATCTGCCCTCTGAGTCGGTAAGTTCTTTAGCAGATTCCATCAGATGCCCTTGCAGAATTATGATGGGTCATCGTGTTGATTGGAGTTCTCCAGTCTTTCAAAGTTGTTTGCCAAAATTGCTATTATTATATAGATTGTTCTCCTGGATCAGTTCGCTTCATTTTGCTTCAGTTCATACAGGTTTTCCTGATATCCTTTCTATAATTTCCTATACCGAATTAAGGTTTCATCCCTTAGTAAATCTTTTAGTAAGACCTTTGGGATTCCCTGTATATTCAAGCCTTCATCTATTTTCTCAGTTCCACTGCTCTACCACAATTGTTATTTGGCTGTTTTGAGTTGGATATCCCTTAAGCATTTCAAACTTACAAATCTCAAAACAAGACTTATCCTCTTTCCTACCCAAACCCTTCCTCTTTCCACTCTCCTCTTCCTGCTGAGGGTCCACCTGTCCTTCCAAGTCACTCAGGCTCACAATTTCAGTGTCAACTTTTTGTTCTCACTCCCATGCATGCCATATATACCCCACCCACTGCCAATCTTGTCTCTTCTACCTTGATACAGTCTCACTTATGCTCCTTTCTCTCTACTTGTATAGGGCCTGATGACTGCTTTCTTGAACTATTACAAGTGTCTCCTAATTGGATTCCCTTCCCCACTCTAGTAGATTTTATACTCGGCTTCCAACATAATTTTCCTAAGCATTTTGATCATTTCATCCATCTGCCTTCCCCCAGTCCTCCTAAACTGAACAACCTGCAGGATGAAATGCTTGGTGTTTCTTCTGTTTACTCCATCCCTGACCCAACTTCACTTCATTCACTTTCACTCCTAATTGCTTTTTCCTGATCTCCACCTCCCAGCTTCATTCAAAGCTTTATTTACACAGAACATGTCACACATACATGTAGTTATGTGCATGTTGCTCCCCCTTTCCCTTTAGAATGTATCTCCTTAAGGGCAGGGAATGTCATTTCAATTTTCTTTGACTTCCAGATCCCAGCATACTGCCTGGCACATGGTAGGTACTCAATAAATGCTTACTGACTACCCCAAACCTTTGAATCTCTCTTCAATGACATGACTCTGTCACTTTTCTCTTAGCTAAGGACCTCCAGCTCACCTCACTGAGAAAACTGAGTCTTATCTGCCTTCATCTTTCCCTTCCCACAGCTCAAAGAGAGGTCCTCTTGCCTTTGCCCTGACAACACAAAGATGAAGGTCTCTTTTTCAAGGCTGATCCCTTTACTCCTGGCCTTTTGGTAGGAGAAACAAATTCCATATAGATCGAGCTAGTTTCTTTCTTTAAAAGGCAATGAAAGAACCAGAGATTTAGGGTCCCAGGAACTGAGGTGTGATCTTTGACATCGTCTTAGTCAAGTAGGAATGAACCAGACCTGGGTACCTTCCCAACTGGAAAGAGAAGTGTCTACTCTGATTGCTCGAGGGACTTGGTCATCCCTGAGACCTTATGAAACCACTGAGCTCATCAGGTTCGAGGATATGGAAGGGGAGAGGAGAGAAAGCCTCCCTAGAGGGAGGGGGAGGAGAGCCTGGGTTCCCTTTGTTGAGTTCTGAGAGGTAGGAGCAATTTGGACTTCAGTCCTGAAAGTCCTGACTGGAACAAAGAAACAAAGAAAAGACTTGAGAAGATGAGGAAGGCTGCTGATTCAAGGCTTTACCTAAGACCCAGCAGAAAAGCTGCCACAGACCTAAGGAACTTCAAAGTTCTTCTAGAGCAGGAGGTTATCCCTTAGGCATACAAATTCTCTAAGCTAGAGTTTACTTTCCCCCAATATCAGATAGACTCTTGGGGGAAGAGTGGATCACAGATTTGGGAGAGAGTGTCTTCTGCCATCCTCTGTAATTTCACTAGCAGTTTAGTTTATATCACATGCTACAAGCTAATCAACTCTGACTGACTGATAACAATAAACTAACATTGGGAAATCACCCTATAACCCATAAGAGCTCTTTTAGAGTCCCAAAGGTAGCTAGTAATAACATTCTGGGAAACTCACATAACAGTGAGAACTAGAATATCAGAAGGAAGGAAGGAGAGAAAGAAAGGAAGGAAAAAGAAAGAGAAGGGAGGGAGGAAAGGAATAAAGAAGAAAGGAAGGGAGGAAAGAAGGAAAGAAAGGAAGAAAGGAGAGAAATGAAAAAAGAAAAGGAAAGACCAGAGAGAGAGAGAAAGACAAAGAGAAAGAAAGAGAGGAAGAAAGAGAGAGAGAAAGAAAGAAAAGAAAGGAAGGGAGGAAAGAAGGAAGGAAGGAAAGAAAGAAAGAAAGAAGAGAAAAGAAAGAAAAGAAAGAAAAAGAAAGACAGAAAGAAAGAAAAGAAAGAAGAGAAAGAAAGAAGGAAGGAAGGAAGGAAGGAAGGAAGAAAGGAAGGAAGAAAGGAAGGAAGGAAGGAAGGAAGGAAGGAAGGAAGGAAAGAAAGAAAGAAAGAAGGAAGGAAAGAAGGAAGGAAGGACGTTTGTTTTCAATTTTTCAAATGCCACTGTTTGCTCAGGGAATCCTTTCCATGCCACCCAAGGTGAATGACAGCAGCACGGTCTCCCTCTCAGGAGTCTTGGGCTCAGGGAACCGGGTTTTGAAATCTGGCATCGGACATTTCCTAGCTGTGTGACCTTGGGAAAATGTCCCTTGACCTCTCTGACCCTCACCTTTCTCATCTGCCAAGTGGGGAGCATAATCATCCTTGTACTGCCAAAGTCACAGGGTTGTTGGGGAGAAAGCATTTTGTTTGCTCTAGAAATGCCATCGCAGCCATGTGGCTGCCCTGAGGAGTCCCTGTCTGTCATTCTCCTGGAGGACAGCTGAGTCTCCTACATTCACGTGGCACTAGGATGACTTCAAAGAGCTCACAGCAACTGTGAGAAATTGTAGGTGTCATTGTACAGACCGAGAAAGTGAGGATCAGTGATGTTAGCTGCCTTGCCTGGGGTGATAGATATTTATCCAAGGGGCCAGGTATTTAAGGCTGATTTGCCAGACTTGTTTTAGCCACAAAGTGATAAATTATAAGCTCCTTGAGGGCAGGGATGGTCTTTTGCCTCTTTTCTATACCCCGAGAACTTGGCACAAACCTCACATTAAAGCGCTTAATGTTTACTGACTGATTTCTGGCTTGAGGGTCTCATACCCGTGACAGTTCTCAAGGATTCAACATTGGCTTGACTATTTACAAAATAAATTAATTCCAATTTCTGGAATAGCTTCAGTTTTGTTTTGTTTTGTTTAAACAGAATGCCATCCATTGAGAGCTGCTGCTACACTGGATTTTATTGTTTGCTATTAAACAGTGGGAGAGTTACTGTCTGCTGTTTTGCTTTTCTACAGGCACCACAGACATGGAAATAAATCTATTTTCAATTGAATTAAATTTTAAAAATTATTAGGAACCTGTAGTTTAGACATGGGATATGAAAGAAGCTTGCCCTCAAGATTACATTCTACAAAAACAAAACAATTCCCCCCAAATAAAAACACCGGGATGGGGAGAGAAAGGAGAAGCTGTGTCTTAGAGGAGTGGTTTTTGTGCCCTATTCTCCATGGCCCCATTTAGTGGCCAGAAATACTGGACTGGTTTGCCACTTTTTTCTCTGGCTCACTTTACAGATGAAGAAACTGAGGCACACTGGGTGAAGTGATTTGCCCAGAGTCACACAATCAGCAACAACCAGATTGGAACTCAGAAACATGAGTCTTTCTACCACCAGGCCCAGCATTCTACCCACTGTGACAAATTTATTTCATCCATGACAAAGAAAAAGCTCTCATGGGAGAATGTACTGACCCTAAGAAATACTATCATCATAGATTTATAGTTGGAAAAGAACTTAGAGACCATTAATTATAAGGTCCATGTTTCAGAGGTGGGGAAACTGAGGCCCAGAGGAAGGCTATTACTTAGCTGGTATCCCTTCACTTTATAACAATCAGAAGGCTACACAGTCACATGGGACAAAATGAGAGGGCCAGGATCCGAAGCCCAGCCTCGAATTAAAAATCAGCATGTCTTCTCTGGCACCACTCTGCTCACCATATTCTCAATGTGAACTTTCATTTCCATATAGCCTTGCAGTATTTCCCTAAAAAAGACTAAGGGTAGGTACTTTATCCCTGTGTTTCAGGTCAGGAAATTCAGACTGAGAAGTTAAATGACTTTTCTGGGCTCTTATATAGTATATAGCTATAGCTTTCCAGAGGCAGGATTTGAACCTGGAATTGCTGACTCCAAGTCTGCATTTTCTCCACTACACAGACACTAGCAAAGGACTTTAAGAAGTCCCTTATCCTTTTTGTCTTTTGCTGCAGTCAATGCAAAGGATTTTTTAAAAGAAGTTTTAAAAAAGCAATCTCCTATTAGAACGCACAAACAAAAGGTTGACCTAAGAAAGTCAGGATACAATTATGATTGCTGTTTTAAAGATCTGTCTTAAAGGTACTCCCAGTTTGGAATACTAGGTTTGAAGAGAGAATTAAACAATAAGGCAAAGGATTACTGATGTTGTCCCCAACCCCAAGCACCATGCATGGCACATAGTTCCTGAGGCCTAAAAGGATTCAAAATGCCAAAAAAAAAAAAAAAAAAAAAAAAGTTGAAATTAGCTATGTGGAGATAAAGGCCTGAAAAATCATGGGAAACAGTAAATAAAGATCCTGAGAAGTTTCTGGATTCAGGATGGGGGTCCAGAATGCAGGTCTTCACTCAGATACCCTGAGGGAGAGATGGAAGGTAATATGTGTCAGCTGAGTCAAATCAGCAACTTGATCATCAGCTCTCCTCAGATAGCCAGGATGTTAAACACACTAGCATTGGGACATCAGTGGCCCTGGGACTGATAGCCCAGTCTTAACATTTATAAGGGAGGACAGCAATCATGACAAAAGAAGGGCTCACCCTCCTCATTGTCACCAATATCAGCTACTGACTGTTAGGAATGGGGAGGATAGCCCAAGGAAGCCCTGGGCTTGGGGGTGCCCACATTCTCAAAATACTCATAGCCCTCAACCCTGGGAGGGATGCCCCCAATCTAACGTTTGGGGAATGGCTCTAGACCCTTTTTCCTCAGAAGCTACAGCTATTGAATATCCAGAATCAAAAGTTCTTGCCATTGAAGTTCTTCACACTGTCAAATGGTTTCACCTCAAAATGGAGTATGAATTATTAGTGCAAAGAGTAAATTGTGGGGATTGACCTTTTCCTTGGGGCTTTACACACACACACACACACACACACACACACACACACACACACAGTTTTCTTCCCATCTTTTTGGCCTTGTTCCTGGCACAAATGAAGTACATAGTGTGTGTTCTTTTTCTCTCCCCTCTCTCTGCCTCTCCCTCTTACTTCCCCCCATCTCTGTCTCTTCCTGTCCCTGTCTCTCCTCTATCTTCTCCCTTCTCCTCCCTCTCTCTCTCTCTAGTTGTTAGTGTTCTCTACCTCTTGAAATCACTTTGTATTATTTTGTCAGTGCTTTTGGTTTCCTTCTCTGTGTGTGGGTTGGATTCTCCCTAAGGAGCCAGCTTTGGGTTTTGTTTGCTGTATACCTAGGACCTAGTGGCACATAAGTAGGTGCTTTTAAAAAAAATCCAAAGGCTTGCTGAACTGATGTCAAATACCCGATGCTGCTGACTGAAACTGGCCCTGGATATGCAGTTGGAAGACGCTGGCAATATCGGAAAGCTTTGCAACCACAACCAAAAACTCAGTGGAAGCTCCACATCATAGAAACATATTAGCAAGAGAGAATCAGCTCTCCGAGGTCATTTGAAAACGAAATAATTGATCACTAAGGTAAACGCTGACTTCCCTTACTTCAGGGTGTGATCTCATCCCTCCAACGGCACAGATTGCAGCCCATCCGTACCTGACCATCCCGAGTGACTCATGCCAATGTCCTCCCATAGATTTGCCACAGGAGGGCCACCCTAAGTGCTGCGGGCTTTCCTTTCCTGCCATTGTGAGGCTCTCAATGGAGCCCAGAGGCTGTCCATCAGTCATCCCCCATTCTCACCATGTGACCAGCCCATCTTTTTTTGATAACATTCCCCCCCCCCTTCTCCTTTGTAAACAGGATCAATTTGGAAAATAAGGAAGACTCTCTTGGGAGGGAGCCCAGTACATGCGTTAAGTACGCTGCCACATCCGAAGCCTGCACTTTAAATAATAGTCTCGGGCACAGAGTGTGCCCCCACTTCCCTTTCTGCCGGTCACTTTAAATAGCCCTGAGCATCTTAAGAGCCTCCGAGAAAAGCCTCCGACCTGAAGCACACAGAAAGCTGCCAATAAAAGGACAAATCGGCAGGCATTCTTGCTGCCCCAGCAGAGAAGCAGCAGCCCTTTGGGGAACGTTTCTCCTTGCCATCACTCAGGGCTGGAGCCTCGCTAGCTTTTCCCGGGGACGGCAGGCGCCGGGGATCGCTCAGAGGGCTGCCCCCTCCCCCTTTGCCTAAGCTTTCCCATTGAACTTTACGCGTTCCCCTTTTGCCTTAAAATCGAGTAAAATGGCCAGCCAGAACAAGCAAAGAAATCAGAGGGGATTGCTCTGCAGCCCCCGAGAAAGCAAGCCCAGCTTCTAGAAGCAGCCCCCATCCTCTCCAAAACGCAAGCGGAGCCCGAAAGGAAGGCTGGGGGGAGAATGGGAAAGGGAGACAATCGGCTGCCGGGCTCCCCGGGCGCTCGGGGCTTTGCCCCCGATGCCCTCCACGGCCGCGAACGGGCTCGGGGAAGTTCATCCCCGGCTCAGGACGGCAGGGGCAGCAGCAGGGGATAACGTGCAGGAGCGTCAACGAGAAATGTCCACGGCGAGTGTGCAGACGAGCTAAGCAAAAGCAGCTGTCAGCAGGCTGGGAGAGCGCGGCTCCCCTCCCCGGAGCGGCGTCCGGGCGCCCAGCCTCGGGAGCCTGGCGGGGGGCGCACAGCCCCCCGAGCCTGGC
>JAJPUD010004674.1:53687-78149 GCA_023553655.1 Myrmecobius fasciatus
GGGAGCCTGGCGGGGGGCGCACAGCCCCCCGAGCCTGGCAGGGCGCGCACCGCCCAGCCGGCCAGCCGGCCAGCCGGCCATCTGGCCCCGCCAAATCAAGGCAGATGCGGCCGGAGCGAAGGAAGCCCCCCGATACTCACGGCCAGGAGGATTCCTCCACACGCCGCTCCCTTTCCAGGCTGGAGAGAAGATGGAGGGCCATTAGCGGGCCAGGGGGGCAGGCCGAAATCGGGGACCTCCAGCCAGCCCACTGCGAAGGCGCCCCAGCCGGGGCTGACGTCACGGATTCATGAATGGATGTAAATCGGGCCGGTTTAGGATTCCGCGCAGCCCTGGGCTCCGCCGTGTGCCACGCGAGAGGGAGAGGGGGGAGGAGGGCCCGCCGCGAGCAGCGGCCAATCAGCGGCCCTGCGCCGTGGCCTGCCTGCCGGGACGAGGAATCTGGGTACAGAATAAACAAAGCCCGCCAATCAGACTTGGGCCACAGGGCTTCTGACACAGGGCGATGACAGAATCTGGCAGCGCGCACGAGCGCGCGAGCGCGCGAGCGCGCCTGCGTGCGCCCCTGTGTGTGTGTGTGTGTGTGTGCGCGCGCGCGCGCGCCTCTGTGTGAGAGTGTATGGGGGGCGGGGGGAGCAGGCTGGCGTTTATTACCATTTCTGAATCAGGCAACGAGAGATCTAAGTTGGCCGGAGAAACAGATCAGTGCTAGCCATCCTCTCTGGGTCTGTATCTCCAGGCCGAGCCCTCTAGACCCTAAAGCACCTAGGATGCCCCCCACATTTATTAGACTGAGCCGCAAGAAAGTAAAGGGCCCTGCCCTGCGTCCACAGCCGCAAAGGTGGGCTCGGAAGTCGGACCCTTCGCCTCCAGGCAGCCTTCACTCCCATCAGACCGGGACGATCCTCTGATTTTACAGATGGGGAAACTGAGCCTCAGAGAAACAAGAGCATCCTAGATCTGGAACCGGAAGGAGCTCCCTAGTCCAGTCCCCTCTTCTTACAAATGAGGAAACTGAGGCCCCTGGGAGGTTCTGGGACCAGCACAGTCACACGGGACCAAGGCAACATCCCAAGCTTGGGCTTCCACATTCAGCTCTTTCCCCTGCTGCAACATCCCGCCCCCGCCCCCACCCCATAGAATACCTTCTATGCGTTTCTAGTAGCCCTAGTCCGACAAAGCAGACCCAAGGTAGTGTAGCTCAGAGAGTCTCAGATCCCAGAATTAGGGAGGGAAAGGACCTTAGTCACAAGGGAACTTAAATCAGAGACATGTGAAAAGCCAGGCCTATTTTAAACCTTTTTCTTCCTTGGGTAAAAGGCCTCAATTACTGAGCCCTGGGGAATCCAGAAGAAAAAGCAAAAACAGACTCTTACCTCCAGAAAACCAGGGTTCTAAAGAGATAAGTGTGTACATAACAATGATACTGAGCATTTGCATGGAGCTTCAGGGTTTGTAAAGTGCATTACTAATATTTCATCAAGATTGAGGCAAGTGTCAATGACCTCCTGATGAAGAGAGCCATCTCTCCCCAGAGAGAGGAATGGCGGAACCCAGTGGAGATCACAACTTAACATCGTCACTCTTTTTGTTGTTCATTTGCATTTTGTTTTCTTCCTCATTTTCTTTCCTTTTTCATCTGATTTTTCTTGTGCAGCAAGAGAATTGTAGAAATGTTTACATATATTGGATTTACCATGTATAACAGATATTGGATTGCTTGCCACCTGGGGAGGGGGTTGGGGGAAAAGGGGAAAATTTGGAACACAAGACTATGCAAAGCTCAATGGTGACAAATTATCTGTACATATGGTTTGAAAATAAAAAAGCTCGATGCTGAGTGAAATGAGCAGAACCAGGAGATCATTATTCACGGCAACAACAAGACTATATGACAATCAATTCTGATGGACATGGCTCTCTTCAACAATGAAATGCTTCAAACCAGTTCCAATTGTTCAGTGAAGAAGGCCATATACATCCAGAGAGAGGTATATGAAATGTGGACCACAACATAACATTGTCATGCTCTCTATCGATGTTTGCTTGCATTGGGTTTCCTTTCTCTGATTTTTTTTCCTGTAGATACGATTTTTCTTGCACAACAAGATAAGTGTGGAAATATGTATACATATGTTCGATTTGTCAAGTATTGTAACATAAATAACATGTAGTGGACTTCCTGACATCCCCTAGATGTCAGGACTAGGGGGGGAAATTTGTAACAGAAAGCTTTGTAAGGGTCAATGTTGAAGAATTACCCATACATATGTTTTACAATTAAAAAGCTTTAATAAAATAAAGGAAAAAAGAAAAAAGAAAAGAAAAAAGCTTAATAATAAAAAAGAAATAAAATAAGAAAAAAAAAAACCAAATATTTCTTCAACTTCTCCAACCCTCCAGGGAGGCAGGTGATATTCTTATTCCTATTTTATCTCACTCACACATTTAGTAAATATCCAAGACTAATTGTCTATCCATTTTGTCCTTTAAGTGTTTATAAGGTAACTAGGGAGCAGCAGAGGGAAAGGAGGGGACAGAAGGGCAGGAGGGAGCCCAAGGGCTGCCAGAGCTGAGTCTAGAAGGAAGTCTAAGAGAACAAGGGGCTGGCTAATTCAGAGATGGGAGATAGACGTTTGGTGGGAGGAGAATGGTAAGAGCAGGTGAACCCAAGTCAGGCGGGCAGCATTTCCTGTCCTGTCTGCTAAAATGTCTCAGGACAAGTCAGCCTGAGAGAAGGCTGAGTCTGCCATGAACTGTCAGTTCCCTAATTAAGAAGATTTCTTTTCATTTGTTCTGAACAAAAAGAGGGAGTGTCTGGTCTAATTAAAAACACTCCCAAGCCCCCCCCAAATCCCATTGTGCAAAGGGGACCACAAGCAATTAGGGAACTCCTCCCGTCCCAAAATAAGCCCTAACCAGTTGTGCCCCTGACCCGGCTCTTCCTCAGTCCCAAGATGGGCTGCAGGGCTCGGCCATGTTCTCAGACACAAGTCTGGGTGGGGGCCCTGTTTCCTAGTGACTGTTACCTCCAGCAAGCTCTTCCCAACTCCCTCCCCTTGCCACACAAGTGCTGGTCAGCAAGCTCCCACTAGAGACCCTTACACTCAAGGGAACCCAAGGATCACAGCCCTAGAGTTGCTAGGAATCTTAGCAACTGAGGCCAAATTCCTCATTTAACAGAAGAGGAAATTGAGGCTCCAGGTCACACAAATAGAAAGGAGCAGGTTTCTTTTCCCTGGAGCAGCGCCAGGGGTGTGGACCCATGTGGGGAAATGCTCTCCTTCCTTCCGAGGTTGAGGGCTCCCAGAGGGTACGGTTCACTGGGTAAGTGCCTTCCTCAGGCCAGAACTACCCAGCATGCTAAGGAAGTGGGGAGGATCAGAGGGAATGATCAGATTACCAGGGACAGACCCTACCTGGAAGGAGCCACTTCCTGGTGGGGGTGTGGTCATTAAGAAACAGTTCTGATCAGCTGGGCCCTAGACCAGAATCTCTCTCCTTAAGGGCTTTTCAGTGGTGACAAGAGGAGCCTCCAACCACTGTTGATTGGTAAAGATGCTGCACCCCATTATTCTGATGCTCGGGAATCTTCCCCTGTACTGCGGGCATAAGGCGAGCTGCTACATGGCACCCCTACCTAGTTCCTGAGCCCCAATCAGCAGGTCCTGATAAAGGCAAGCTAGACTTGGACAGTTTGAAGAGCCTGGGGCCTGCTTTTGTGGCCCCCCCTTGGTTCATGTGAGTTCTAGCCCTAGTCTCAGAAGCACTATGGCCTTCTCACCATGCTCTTTCCCCTGCCTCATCCTCACACATCAGCTCAGCCTTTGGTGTTCCCAGACACCCCCTTAGGACTATGTCCAGTGCCCTGTGGCTCAGCCCACAATGGACACAGTGTGCCATGGGAACTGTCCCACTCCAGGGCTTGGGAGGCTGCAGCTGGCTACTAACCCTTTCCCTCCTATCATTCAGTGCTCGAAGGAGACGGTTGTCAACAAGACAGACAGAAATTTCCCATTCTGTTCAGTAGGAAGAGAAACATTTCAACCAGATTATGAAAGCTGAAAAAGTCCTCTGGGGAGGAGTCTGTCATCTAGAGAAGCTATGAAGGAATGGCCATTAGGAGGACAGCAGACATGGAAGAGTGGGCAAAGGTTGGCCCTGAACTTAGGAGGGCCAATCCTGCCCAGTCTGCCCTGACAGACACATCACGGCTCATGTCTGAGTGAGTCTTATTTCCTAGGGTCATAAGGACTCATTTCCCAGGGATGTTGGGAAACGAGGGTTCATGACACTCAGCTGAGATGTATGTATAGCAAATGCTATAGAAACAGCGGCCAGAACAAGGAGGAGCAGGAACTTGTCAGTGTATTTTCAAAAACTTAGCTTTGTCACCGTTTCCTGTGCAGTCCTGTACAAACCCCTTCATTTCTCTAATCAATCAGTTGGCAGATCAGGTTTTAAACATGTGCAAACAAGATGTCTACACCTTGTGAACTCCTTTATTCTAAACTGCATTTGGCAATCTGATAATCAGGTGGTGGTACCTGTGGAAGACCTCCACTCTGGAGGAGTCTAATTCTTCCTGAGAAGAGAATCTCCAGGGGGAAGAGGGAAGAGGTGGTTTTATGGCGGTTTTGGCTTACCCCCACCTCCCTTTGACTTTGGACCAGTAGGAGATCACGGATCCAGCTTGGTCAGAGAGAAACTCACTGAGCTCAGACACTGAACAACACAGATGCATTTAGACTGCCACCTGAAAAAGGAAGAGATGCAGGGAAGGGTCAGCCTGGGACTCTTCAGAGCCCCAAACCTGAAGACCTCAGCAAGAGACCTGTGTATACATAAAGGGCTCCTCAGAGGGAGAGGGAGCTCTAGTGGCCAAAAGTAGTGAGTGACCTTTTGGCCATGTATGCCCTCTGCACGTGTGATTCATAGACATCTACATATGTTTCCCACCACGAAAGAGTGTGCCCCAGACTTTGGGGGTAGAGAGTGGGGGGGACTTAACTATAACTGCTGCTTTGCCATAAATGCATTTTGCAAAAGCTAATTAAGGCTGATTGGTTATTTATCCAAGGGAAGAATACTTGGGAGACTTTTAAGTGACCCAACTAGAAACTCTGAAGGGACAAGTGCTCACCTGCTCTCTGGAGACTTGTTCTACTGATGTAAGAGTTAGCAAGGGTCTTATAGCTGGTGGTAAGTGTAAAAGGAGAGGGATGGATAAGAGCTATCTAGGATCCTGTGAACTACAGGCCACGGGAGCCCAAACCAAAAGGAAGCCTAGAGTTCCCACTACAAAGAAACAATCCAGATTTTGCTTGCTTTGAGATTAACTGAGTCTTTAAGAAAAGGATTCTGTTTTATTGGTTGAGGCAAGGATGAGGGATGACAGAGTGGACAGCCCCATGTTTCTCTGGGATGTCATCAGAAAGCAAAGAAGGGCCCCTGCTGGACTCTGGGTGTGGAACTTGTAGGAGGCCATGGACAAAAGACACAAAGATGAGCAGCACATACACATGGGCTACCATCTACAGCATGGAAGAGAACAGCCAGATCAAGAACACAGTCCACTGGCACGTTTAAGTAAGAAAGGAACAACGATCAAGGAAAGCAAGAGAGTATTCCACAGACTGAAAAGGTTCCCTTTGCCTTTAAGGGGAAAAACAGCCAGCCAGCTGAGCTAGTTTCACTGAAAAGTAAAAAATAAAGAAATAAAGAAATAAAATAACCCAAAAGTCAAAACCTCCATGTTAAGGAAGTGCTTAGGAAAATCCTGAACTTTGAACCAAGAATGAAAAACAAATATTGTCAACTAATATTCTTGGTATTTTTTTCATATCTCCCTATCACCTCTAGGATTAACTTTATCCCGTGACAACTTGACCTTATGATTTACTCCACATTATTCCCTTTCATGGCTCCTTCCTCAGGCCACCCCCAGAGCCCATAGGGATGGGCCCCGACCAGTCCTGGTTTGCCAAGCAGGGTCCTCAGATCCTTAGCCCTCTCCCCTCTTCCTAATGAGGGTGAGTTCTTGCCCTGCATGGCAGAAGCACCCTAAGGGTCCCCATCAGCCCCACACTTTCTTGGGGCATTTGCATCGGCTCTGCATCAGAATTTACCTACAGAAAAGGTGTTGTTTTCCCTAATTAGAAAAGAGAGCTTCTTGAAAACAACTGTGTAGCTTTTCTGTTTATACTCTCAGATTATAACAGTAAGCATTTGCCAGTCTGTTTTTTTTCCATTCTTTATTCTGTCCCCTCGAGTCCATCCAAAGCAGCCTTCTAACTCTTCATCATCTCCCATTCATTCATCTCTAGACCTTATCTCCCAGGCCCCACAAGGCTCCTCATCCTGGAAGCTCCCTCCAGCCCTGGGATTCACAGGACCCTCTTCCTAGGATTGGATGGCTCCTCTCATTTCAGGATGTCACCGGCTAGTCCTGTCCAAGTTTCTGACTTTCCTAGACAGTCTCACCCACCACCGATCAGCCCTCTTTTATGTATCGCCTTCCCCCATTAGAATGTAAGCTTCTTGAGTCTTTCTGCTTCAATTTGTATTCTCAGTACACAGTAAGTGCTTAATTGATGTTTGCAATCTCTCACAACTGTACTTTTGTACCAAGGCCTTTCTTCATCTCGAATTTTTTAGAAGCCCTCCCCCCCTCCAATCCCCTTCTATCCTAATTTATTTTGCAGATAGCGCTACATGTACATGTCTCACTCTGTAATTCCAAGCTAAGCTCCATGAGGACAGGAACTGTTTCTTTATCTTAGTGGTTCTTGGAAGGCACTCAATAAATGCTTGTTGACCGAATGATCCTTGTGATTAAAAAAAATCCCAATAACCCCTCCCTAAACACTTCTCCAAGATTTTGAAACCTTGGGGACTATGAAGAAAACTTCTAGTTGTTAACAAAGTTGACTTAGCCAATATTTTTATTAAAAAGAATAAGCCGACTTGTCAGCTAGGGAACAGAGAGTGCTTAGTGCTTGAAAATCCTTAAGCGCTTAGGGCTGTGTCTTCCTTTTCAGGAAGATGGCTAATGCACTAATCCATTCAAAAAATAAATGGGTCTCTAAATTAATAAAAAAAATCCAACTTCCCCCAAATGTCCCTTTCTCTAACATCTATTTTTGGATGGAAGCCATGACTGAAACTTCTGGAGTATTGAAAAAGACTACCTGGAATTGCTTCACACACACACCCCCACACACACATCCTGGTTCCTCCAAAGAAATAATGGACATTTCATGCCTCCTTTTATTTTTTCACATGGATGTTTCGGCCTTTTTTTTTAAGGGAATTTAGGGATATTCAAAATAAAGACCTTGAGAATGTCCTTTCTACTCTTTTCAATGGTGTGTTCCCTTCTTCCAATTTCCCTTTGCCATTGGGCCTCAACTGTTCTTCCAAATTTCCCTTATGGCTCATGCTGATGAGCCACCACAGGTCCTGCAAGGGAAAAACAGGCAAATCCCTAAGGAAGGGGCAGCCAGGGCCATCCCTCATCCCAAACCTGGCTCTTCTGTGGTAGTCACTGATCAGCCCACAGGATCACAGGTTGAGAGTTGGGAGGGCCCTAAGACTTGAATTTAGGGTGCTCTCTCATTAAAATGTAAACTTCTAGGGACTGAAGGGAAGGAGAAAATCTGAAACCCAAGGCTATGCAAGGGTCAATGTTGTCAAATTATCCATGCAAATGTTTTGAAAATAAAAAGCTTTACAAAAATTGTGTATGGAAATACAAAATATATATACATATATATTAAAAAATAGAATGTAAGCTCCTAGAAGGCAGGGAGTTTTCCTTTGTGTTTATATCTGTATTACCTGAATACAGTAATCCTAATGGATACAGTAATTGACTGATAGACATCAATACTGCTTTCATATATAAGATCCCGAATCTCTCCTTTTGATCTGAAAGGATCTTTCTCCTTGGGAAATCCCTTGTATTTGATGGACATTGGTAGGAGTTTTACGTGAAGGAAATCCCAGATTTGCTCCAAAACAATTTCTTGTTTCCAAAGCCTTTATGGTATCGAGTCATATGAACCAATCAAACATTCATGAAGTGCTGGATGCTGGGGATTCAAAGAATGAAACAATCCCTGCCCTCAAGGAGCTCACACTCCAAAATCCCATCAAGCATAAGATGCAGCTCTCCAACACCATCACCCCCCAGGAGGATGTTTTCTCATCTCTGAACTACAAGTGCATTTGCCAGTTCAATACTGAGCCAAACAGACTGTCGGGTCACCCCATTGAAAGCCGCTACCCATTTTCTCCAGTTTCTGTTCCTTCTTCCTCATTCCCAATTCTCCTACATGCTGCCTATTTTCTGAATCACGACTGGGCCTTCTGTTCTCTCACGTACAAAGCTCAGGCTTGGCCAGAGTTCTAATCTTGACTCACTCGTTGTCAACCTTGGGTAAATACATTCAGCTTTGTGGACCTCAGGATCTCTATCTATGCAACTGGAGACCTAGACTCAGTGATCCCTTCCAGCTCTAAGTCTAAGACCCTGGGAGGCTGCTCCTAAATTATCTCTAAGTTTCTATCCATCTGTGAAATACTATAATTCCTATTAACTCTTTTTTTTTGCTTTTTGCTTTTTGCTGAGGCAATTGGGGTTAAGTGATTTGCTCAGGGTCACACAGCTAGGGAATGTTAAGTGTCTGAGACCAGATTTGAACTCAGGTCCTCCTGACTTCAGGGCTGGTGCTCTATCCACTGTGCCACCCAGCTGCCTCGATTCTTATTAACTCTTGATGATCTTTGTGCTGACAATTTAACCAGTTCTTGGATGTTTCCAAGGCTGCACTTTAGTGATGTCTTGAGGAATGAACAAAACAGCTTAAAATAAATGTAACCAAAGGTAGCCAATCACCTGCTCTCTCCCCTCTGCAGGATCACCCACCATTTTGAATGACCAATCAGTCCAAAGTGCCCACTAGGGGTCAGTTGCTGGGAACTTGGTGACAAAGCTGGTAGAGTGCCTGGCAGTCAACGAAGAACTGGGCTGCAACCAACCAAACAACCAAGCACGTGCCAGGCACCACGCCAGCTGCTGAACAGACAAAGACAATCCTGCCTCTCTCTATCATCCTGCAACGGCCCCCTCTCCATCAAGGCAGACAATTCCATTCGACTCAACATTTATCCAACATCTTCTGTGTGAAAGGCGCTACCTTAGAGCCTGGAAACACAAAGACTCATGGGCCCGCCAAAGAAATCAACCATGACTGCTTGGGGACCTTCCATTCTAAATGGGAAAATCCAACGCTGTGCTCTCTCCAAGGTGGACTGAGCTGAGGCCGGGGCCGGCTGGATGTTGCCTCCCCTTATTCAGCTTTGAAACAACAGTCTGTTCCCCTCCCAGGCCTGCTTCCTTCTCAAGGACCCGTCCTTCCATCCTTGAGCATCCTGCCGATGCTGTGGAGGATACAAAGACCCTCATCTACAGACTCTGCCCCAGGTAATACACACACACACACACACACACACACACACTAGGGCAACATGTGGGCTAAGGAACGACAGCAATGACCATAAGCAAGGGCAAAGTGCTGTTCTGACCAGTCTGGGCCAGGCTGCTTCCAAGAAGGTGAGAGCCTGCCTGCAAAGGTCACCAGAAGTATGGCTGATTCATGTGCAAATGAATGAAATGGCCAGAAGAAGTCAGCGGAGTCCCTTTGGTGACACTGAGTCCTGGCCAGGGCCAAGGGCAGCTCAGGAGTAGAAGGCTGAGCCCACGGTAAGGAGCATATGCACAGGAGGCCATCTAGGCGAGTTACGCACAGGGGACATCGAGGGGTCACCTTGGCCAATGGCACACACATTGCAAGGGCAGAACTGTGGCTCGGGCTGGTCCCTGTGCTGACCAGAGCAGAGGAGGGCATGGGCATGCCCTTTGGTCACTGCCCACATCCTGCTTCTCATGTGGGTCAGTCCTCGGTCATTGAGTCCAGCCTGAGTGTCCGACCTCTCTAGGCCCACTGAGCCACAGGACCCATTCCCATCTTCCCCTCTGCTCCCTGGCTTAGGTATCAGCCACTGAGTCCCCTTCACCACTAGCTGCCATCCATGCGGCTATCCTTCTGCCCACCCTCATCCAGAGCAAGCTGCCCCAGGAGCCCATCTCCTATCACTGTTTATACACACCCAGTTGTTTTTGTTATCCTGATTAAATGAATCTTTGAACGGCTCCCTTCCATGTATACTGTTTTTATCTTTTTTTTTTTTTTTTTTTGCTTTTTTTCTGAGACAATTGGGGTTAAGTGACTTGCCCAGGGTCACACAGCTAGGAAGTGTCTGAGACCAGATTTGAACTCAGGTCCTCCTGACTTCAGGGCTGGTCTGTTTTTATCTTATAATAATTTCATTGCAACTCCTAAATAGATGAAAAAATATTTTAGCCTCCTTTCCCCCTTGGCTCCCGATGAGTTCCCTGTAACCCAAGAGAGATAGGAGAGAGAAGGGAGGAACAGAGACAGACACTTAGTGCAACTGATCAGGATAGCAAAAAGAACCAAGAAGTTAAAAGCAGATACTCGAGAAACAGGATGTTCACCCATCACCTCTTAATTTTTACATAGCAGTGAGGGAGCCCTTGTGGGAGACTGCAGAAAAGGAGAAGGATTTGGGGGCAGAAGACCTGGGTTCCCTCTAAAGACAGGGCCACTTCATTGGCTCAGATTATTTCTTTCTTTTATTTCATGGGAATTAGACATGGAAAGGACCTCAGAGGCTGCCTACTCCAGCCCCCTCACTTTACAGAAAAAGAAACTGAGGCCCTAAGAGGTAAAATGATTTGGGCAAGATCACCAGGTTGGAGCCCGGGTGCCTCAGGCTCCAGAGAACTCTCAGAGGAGGGTATCTCACACTACTTCAGGTCATGTGGCCAGTGGGGGTCAGAGGTAGGACTTGAACCCACTGCAGGCTTAGAGGCCAAACTCCATTCTTAGACTGCACTCACTCATCCTTTTCCACTGCTCCAATTTTGTGCCTCAAGGTGAGTTCCCGTCACGCTGGCCATCCCCCCAAAAAGCTCCTCCCACTTGGGCCAAATTCTTGGCCCTTTGGGGGGAAAACTTGGAAGTTTCCCTAAAAGGTTGGGTTCCATTTTGATCTAAATGAGACGGTGCCCCCGCTTCCCCCTGCTGCCAGCCGGGTAGTCTCATTATCATAGCCCCATGACCCAAGGAAGTACACGAATGTCCGCAGAGTCCGGGTCTCCATCGCTGGGACCAGGGGGCTCAGCAGCAGCTCTTCCCAAGGCTGGCCTCCTTCCAGCATGTGGCCTTTGGCCTGGGAGCCCAGTGAAGGCTCACGTGGACTGGCCAAAAGGCAGGGTCGTGGTCTGTTTATTTGGGGGGTGGGGACAGTGTATTTAGGACTCATGTGCAAAGAGCTTCTCCAAAGCACAAAAGTTCCATTGTGGGCCTCCAAATGGACCTCCAAATGGACCTCCAAACCACTGAGGGAGCTACAAACCTGAGACTTCAAAAAACTAGCCAAGTCCTAAAGGGCGAAAGCAATTGCTTGGTTAGTTCTGAGAAGTTTGAATCAAACTGCTTCACTCCTAGAGCAGATCCCTCAGGCCCGTCTGCAAAAAGACCAATTCAACTTTGCTTTGGGTAAATACTCCAAAAGAAAGACAAAGTGCTGTGTGGAAGGAGCCAGAAGAACTGGGTTCAAATCCCGACCCACCCTTACACAGCCAAGTCCTCACCGGTAGAAGGGAGAAACTAGTTCTAGTACTTCCTGCCTCACAGGCCATTTTAAAGCCAGACCCGGAATTTCATTGGTATAGGGGACTCCGAGGCGGCTTCATCCTCCCCTTTCCCTCCCCTGCCCAGAAGATACCCTTTTCTCCCCTCTCCCTCTTCAAAGCTCAGCATAGGAGCCACCTCCTCCAGGAAGCCCTTTGGGATCAAGCTGGTTATTGATGATCTCACTTTCAGCATGTACTCCCCATTCCCCAGGAGACTGTAAGCTCCTTGAGGGCAGGGACACTCTTCCCTTTTTTTTGCCCTGGCACCGGGACAGAGCCTTGTAGAGAAGCCTTCACAAAGGCTTACTCAGTTTCCTCTAATAGCCATCCTTGAGGAACTTGCTGTTACTGGGAGAAGCACATGAGGAGAGCATCAGAGAGCCCCTGATCCTGTCCCATGAAGTGTAACGGGGGCTTCATCTTGGCTTTCTGCCATTCAAGACAATTGGGCACCTGCCCATATGGCTCCATTCCAATAATAATAGCTAGCACTGACGCGGCCCAGACGTTTAGCAAAGGCCTTTTACAAATTTTACTTCCTCCTTTGGTCCTCACGAAAACCATGGGAGGTGGGTGCTGTTATTGTCCCCATTTTATAGAGGAGGAAACTGAGGCTGAGAGCAGTCAGGAGACCTTGACAGGTGCACACAGTTCAGAACTCCGGGCTTCCTGCCCCGATCTCTGTCCACTACGAACCTTCGGAAGCTAACAGCATCGCAGGAATCTGTCTATAGCTTCCTGGAAGCCGATGGGCCGGATGATGGGACCTGGGAGCACAGAGAGGCTTTCGGAAAGCAAAAGTCTTGTGCTGGGGACACGGCCACCACGGGATCCCCAGACTGAACCCCGGAGAGGGGAAAGTTCGCCAGCAAGGCAGGCTCCGTCCTCCCTGGCCATGACGGTGTTGGGATGGCATTAGATGGGGGCCTGAGGAAGAAATCTGGTCCTACGAGTGGGGGAGTGCTGGCTCCTCTGGCCTGCTCCCCACCTGGAAAGCCATGTCACTGTATGGGAGACTGAAGGAAGGGGTAATAGCATTTTATTATTGACCGTTAGAACAGACCCTAATAAGAATTCCAAGGAATAGGAAAAGACGAAGCTGAAGAGAGGCAGGGCAGAGAAAAAAGGCAAGGTCCGAGCGCAATAATCACATGGAAAACTGAATCCATATTCTCTGCCCGCCGCAGGCGGCATTTATTAAGGGACTCCTTTGTGCCTGGCACTGTGCTGGGCCATGAGGATACATCAGTCTCCGGGTTCTAGTGGGGGAGAGGATGAGCAAATACGTGACAGACAAGATAAATGGGAGCTACTCAGCAGGAAAGGTTTCCTGCAGAAGGCCCGATTTTAGCTGGGACTTGAGGAAACCAGAGGGTGTTCCAGGCATGGGGGACAGCCTGAGCCAATGTCCAGCCAGGAGTTGGAACATCTGGTTGGAGGAAGAACCAGGAGAGGGGAGCAAGGTACAAGAAGCCTGGAAATATAAGCAGGGGCAGGGCACAAAGGGCTTTGGGTGGCAAACAGAGCATTTATTGCAAAATGCTTTACAAACATCCCATTTAATCCGCAGAACACTCCTGAAAGGTAGGTGCTGTGATTATCTCCATGGTCCAGATGAAGAAACCGAGGCAGTTCTGGAAATGACAGGGAGCTGCTGGAGTTTATTGAACAGAGGGGTGACAGGGTCAGAAGGTGTCTCCGGGGTGGATTAGCCGGGGGAAGGCGTGAGGTAAGCAGATCAATCAAGGTGATTGCAACAGTCTAGATGGGAAGTGATGAGGGCCCATCCCAGGGTGGGGGCAGTGGCAGAAGGGAGGAAACAAGAAGCTTGGACCACTGATGGGTCTGGAGGGGAGAGAGGAGAAGGTACAAGCCTGGGCAGCCGGGATGGGTTGAGGTTAAGCTGTCCAGTTTGGGCTGTCTTGTGGGCAATTACAGGTGAGAGGGTGGAGGTCAGGAGGGGAGCTGGGCTGGAGAAGCAGAGAGATGCTAACTGAAGCGGGGGGAGCTGATGAGGTCAGAGGGCAGAGGAGAGGGCCCAAAAGTGGGCCCCTGGGAGACCCACCTTTAGTGGGCCGATCTGGATGAGACCCGGCAAAGGAGATAGGAGGGGCCAGAGAGGGAGGATGAAGCCCGGGAAAAGGACTTTGGGTTTGGCAAGAAGAGCTTATGGGAGAGAACTGGGTCAGTGGTGAGGCTGGAAGCTGGAGATGGGGGCTCCTGTCGGGGGACCTTCCTCAGGAGTCTGGCCACAAAGGCAGGAGAGCTGTGGGATGGCAGACAATGGGATGGCTGGATCAAGTGAGGATTTTTGAGGCTGGGGAGGACAAGGGGGGGCTGGTGTTCAGTAAACAGCAGAAGTGACTGCCATGTGTGTGAACAAGGACAGTTTCCTGGCTCTTTGCCCATTGGTTGGCTGCAGTGAAGATGCCAGCTTTTCTTAGAGTCTTGTTTCTATGTGGATAGAGTGCTGGGCCTGGAATCAGGAAGACCTGACAGAGCTTAACTCTGGCCACAGTCATACACTGATTGTATGAGCCTGAGCAAGTCATATAACTCTCTGTCTGCCTCAGTTTCTTCATCTGGACAATGGAGATAGTAACAGCACCTACCTTTCAGGATTATTCTGAAGATCAAATGGGATGTTTGTAAAGCATTTTGCAAACCTTAAAACACTATGTAAATGATTATTATTATTATTATTACCACTTTTGTAAATATATGAGTACTTGTATTTGTCAGTGGAAGTGCAAATAAAATTTACATTTAAAATAAAAACTTTTTTCAATTTAAAGAGTGTAATGAATCCTAAGCGGCACCTGATCTCATTGTTTCCAGCAATAGGGAGAGCCCACATCCTTCATCATCTTCCATGTGCTTCCCCATGAGCTCAAGCAAATGGAGCCATTTTTTTTGCAGTCACACATGAAGGTCTTCAGGAGGCGTCTTCTCTCTGAAACAACCAACAAGAAAAAGACATGAACAAAGTAGCCTCCCAATGGCCAAGGACACATTCCCTGAAAGGAGCTGGCTTGCTCTGACTACAAAAGGTCAAAACAAAACCTTGTTTTCTTACACTAGAATGCAAGGAAACCTCCTCCTATGACTCCAAGCACTATGGGACACAGGCTAAGGGTCATCCCCATATCCATGGTACTAGATGCCTGAGAGGGTAGAAAACATATTGCCCATATTTGAAATGTGGCTCTTGCCCTCTCCGTGCTCCTCCTCATTGGGAGGCTTTTTTGTCCTTTTCCCACCTTTACTGCTCCCTTCCCTCCCATCCCACAGCCTTTTAGGTGAGATTCCTGGCATCTCTTTCCTTAGATGAGCTGTTATAAAAATTTTAACTTCTGTATGGATGGTGAACTCTTTGGTCTCCACATTTCTCTTGCAACAAATTAGGTTTTCCATGATTGCACATGTATAACCTAGATCAGATTATTAGCCATCTTGGGGAAGGAACATGGGGAGGGAGGAAGAAAAATTTGGAACTCGAAATCTTATAAAAATAAATATTCATATGTAATTGAAAAAATGAAATAACTTAGCAAATAGTTATTTTGAAAATAAAAAGCTATTAATAGAAAACCTTAGGCTTCTAGTTTTAGTAAATAAACCATAAGCCTAGGGTTTTCTATTAATAACTTTTTATTTTCAAAATACATGCAATGTATTTTGTAACATTCACACTTGCAAACCTTTGTGCTCCAAAATTTTCTACCTCCCTTCTCCCCAACCCCTTCCCCTAGACAGCAAGCAATCTAATATATGTTAAACATGTACATTTCTTCTTACATATCCCCACAATTATCAAGCTACACAAGAAAAAAATCAGATCAAAAAGGGAAAAAAATGAGAAAGAAAAAAAAGGCGAACAACAACAAAAACGTGAAAATGCTTTGTTGTGATTCACTTTGTGATTCACTTTCAGTCCCCAAGTCCCCATACTCATCTCTGGGTGCAGATGGCTTTCTCCATCACAACCCTATTGGAATTGGCCTGAATCACCTCATTGTTGAAAAGAGCCACGTCTGTCAGAATTGATTGTCACATTGCTTTGTACAGTGATCTCCTGGTTTTGCTCACTTCACTCAGCATCAGTTCATGTAGGTCTCTCCACGCCTCTCTGAAATCATCCTGCTGGTTGTTTCTCACAGAACAATAATATTCCATAACATCCATATACCATAATTTATTCAGCCATTCCCCAACTGGGGGGCATCCATTTAGTTTCTAGTTCTTTGCAACCACAAATATTTTTGCACATGTGGCCCCCTTTCTCTCTTTTATGATCTCTTTGTAGACAGACCCAGTAGAAACACTGCTGGATCAAAGGCTATGAAGTTTGATAGCCCTTTGGGCATAGTTCCAAATTGCTCTCCAGAATGGTTGTTCACAGCTCCACCAACAATGTAGTAGTATCCTAGTTTTCCCGCATTCCTGCCAACATCTTTTCCTGTCACCTTAGCCAATCTGAAAGGTGTGTAGTGGTATCTCAAGTTGTCTTAATTTGCCTTTCTCTAATAATCAATAGAGATCTAGAGCATTTTTTTCATGACTAGAAATGGATAAGCCTAAGTTTTGTAAAATTGTGATTGTCTGTTGACATATTCCATTTGGAGATGACAAATTGTATATGGTATGAAGGCCAAGAAAGGACATTTTGAGCTGGAAAATGGCAGGGCTGGTGAGTAGAACCACAGGAAAGGAGAGTATATGATGATTTATCGGCTCAGTGGCAGGATTCATTTGATTATGCTTTCATAATGGAAGGGAAGGGGACTGGGGAGTAAGGCGTGGTCAGTCTATGGCAGAGTATGCGTGGTACCCAACAATCACATCCAGATTGCTATCACTGAGAGATCAGATATATTAAAATTTTAAGCTTTTAAAGCATGGAGGCTCAATCAGCAATAACAATCACTAACATCTATGGAGGACATTAGAGTTTACAAAGCATTTCTAATATCTGATCTCACTTTGTCCTGAAACAGCCATGAGGTGGGTGGGTGAGCTTCATTTTCAAAATTGTTGTGACCTGTTTAGAGTCAAACAGCAAGAATCAAGGGTGCAATTCTAATGTAAGTCTTCTGATCTCTGAATCCTCTGGCACATGGCCTCTCCAGCATTTTGGGTTCTCTTAAAGAAGCCTAAGACTTCTATCTTTTATCAGAGAACATATCTGGCATGGAGGAAAGTGAGCTGGACCTTGGAGTCAAGGGAGACTTGAAGTTCCCTTCCCTCCCATTAGTTGAGTGACTGGTTAAATGATCATTAAACCTCAGTTTCCCCACCTATAGCATGGGGATGATAATAATTGTATTATTATCTTCCAAGGAGACTGTGAGACTCAAATGAGTTGCTTAGCAAACATTAAAGCATTTGATCAATGTCAATTATCATTTAAGTAAATAGATGGAAATCCGGCAGCTGATGGAGGTTCGCACTTCTTAATCAATTCAGAATTGAAATTCTGTTGGTTCAGATTGTGTGGAAACAAGTAAGCAGAATTCCTTAAATGATACTCCTTTTACAAGCCCCAAACACACACTGATCTTCAGATTTTCCAGACCAGAAAATAAAATAGGGTCTTGAACTAATCTTGCCACACATCCAGATGAACTAGAGAAAGTGTGAAAGGTAATGGAGGGCAAATTAGATAATCAGAGTGTAAAGTCCCCCATTTCTCAGCTACCTTTTCCCCTCCATAGGCAGAAATAGCTCTAAAGCCATGTCCACATCACAGGAGGGTTGAAGAGTATATATTCTGAAGCTGGAGGAGAGGCCAGGACCCGTACGATTTCCTCTCAGAAGTTCTTCATTCCATGTATCTCTCCCCGTTCCTAGCTCTGTTTTTGGATCTGGAAATAAGACGCTTGACTTTCACTCCTGCCCTCCCTCAAACAAGACCTACAATTTTATTTGGAAAAAAAATGACATTAAGAGATCATTCTGCCCAAGACTGGCAGAAATAATTGTGCTGGACTTGGCATTGGGTCTCAGTCACAGTATCAGATCGCAGTGGTCTTGACAGCTGAAATTCACTGTTAATCCCCAACTTGACTGAGGCCATTCTTCTTCCAACAAACACTTCTTCAGGATTACCAGCAAGGAGCAAAAATTTCCTGGTAGCTGTCTTCCTCAGACTCCCCTCCATGCAAGTGCTCATGGATAAGGGCTCAAGCAATGAAGCAGCCCTGGACAGGCAATGAATAACAGACAGGTGGCTTTGGAGATGCATGTTAGAGTGTTGGTAAGACCTGAACCTGAACTCCGTGAAGCTGTGTTCCAAGAGGGAGCTTGACCACCAAATATTCCTTGATCAGCACTCCCGGAAAGTCTTTTGTTACTCATTCCTTTGAGCTGATTTAAGGGTCAAGTACCTCTGGGAAGGTTAGGTGGCACATTAAGGTAGCTGGTGGTTATTTAGCCCAAGCATGAATTTTCTTTTATTCATGATTTAGTAGTAGAACTAGTACCTGAAATACAAAATCCTTTCTCAACCATCACCAACAAGATGGCTTCTGCTTGAACATCTCCAGGGATGGGGAACTCACTAACAAAGCATTTTCCAATTCTAATTGTTAGAAAGTCCTTCTGACTTTCCCTCCCATCTAACTGATACTAATTCTGCCCTTTGGAGCCATAGAGAATAACTCCAAGCTCCTGTTTACATGAAGGCTTTCCAATATTCAAAGCCAACTGCTATGTCTCTTTAAGTTTCTCCTTTGTCTCCTCATATTTCCTCTTTAAGTTAATTAGCCACCACTCCTTCAGCCCACAGGAGTCATGGTTTTGAATCCATTGGACATCCCGGCCATCTAAAGAATCCATGGGACATCCACTCGCTGACCTGTCTCCTGGACAGAACAAACGTTTAGATGTGCAATGACTCCCAGGGCCTCCCTTCTTCTCTGGACCTGTCACAGGGATCTGGACGGCTCTCATTGTTCAGGTCCGGCCCCTTCTCTGGAATCCTTTATACTTTGGAGATCTCACTTCACTTCAGTGGAGGGGGGGGTCTCCTTTGCATGTGACCCCTTGAGAACAGCTGGAATCACCCGAACACCTGAACATCTCTAGTCTTCCGGCTGCTCTAGATACCTGAAGCACTGTCCCAAGCCTCAAAGACCATTATGGACTACCTAGTCCTGCAATACCTGAGGTGGTCACTTCCCCAAGACACATCAGAGCTGACTTCTGTGAGGGGGGTTCAGGTTATCCCTGTTTGGAGAGTTGGTCCCTAACCCAAGTGTGTGGAGATTAAGAGGCTGCCCTCGTCCGCGGGTATCATGCAGGGCCTCCTGTGAAAGGCAGCTCCAGAACCTTTCCCGCGTCGTCCTGCCTCCCATGCCCTTACGGGTCTCCAAACAAGACAAGGAAGCCTTCGAGAAAGGCCACATAAGAGGATTTCTTTCAGCATCGTCAAGCTTTTCTGTCACTTTCAGGAACGATGCATTACTGAGTTGTTTTAGAAAGAGCTTTGGGAGTGACCGGATCCCACTGCACACTCACTGAGCTTGGCCTCCACTGAGACCCATGAGTTTTTCTCACACCATAATGTGGTGAGTCTCCCTGGTTTGTGCTGGCTATAGGAAGCACCCCCAAAAGGTGCTGAGCCTGAGGCAAGGCCTTCTGGGAGCAAAGGAGGGAATTCATTGTTTCTGACAATGTGAACTACTATATAGTTTTATAACTTTCATCTCTACTTTTGCTATTGATTTCTTAAATAATAAGCACAAAGCTCTCATTTGTGACTGGCTTAATTTCACCATTTCCACTTGCAAGAGTCTTTTTGGACCTCAGTCCCACTATTTGACCAATAATGAGCATGCCCACTTCATCTTCATGACAACAGCTGATATTCCCAGAGTTTGTAAAGCTCTTCCACAGATGAAGTTGCTCAATCTCATGAGCTCTCAAGCATATCAAGCTCGGACCTGCATCTTGTAGGGAGGTCACTGAGACCAAGTAACTTGCCCCAAATCACACGGCTAGCAAATATTGAAGGCGGGATTTGAATCCAGGTCTCCAAAGATCCTTTCTACTATATGACCTTGCCTGCCAGCTGATGACCTTGATGACTAGAAGAGCTGACCCCAAAAGCCTGAAGCATACCAGTAATGGGCTTCCTGCCATGCTCTTCCAAGCAGTTAGTTCCTAAGCCATTCATAATAGGGCATCTAGTGTGAAATTTCTCTATTAGATTGGAGCTAATTAAATCTAAAAAGCCCTTAGTTACCACACTATGAGCCAGATACTAAGAGAGATACAAGGAAAATACAGCAGTTTTTGACCTGAAGGTTTTAAGTCTAGTAGGGCTGACACATAATAATTCCAATGTGAAACACAATATAGTAAGTTTATAACTGAGGGACATGCACTCAATGGCCACATAGGATTGTGGGACAGGACCTCAGAGTCCAACCCCTCCACGTCACACAGGTAAAAAGCAGCAGAGCCAGGATTCACCCTGAAGTCAGCGACTCCAAGTTTGGTTCCTACTGGGACACAATGGTTACCATTTTAACTTGGCAGAAGATGGCTGTATCAAGAGTACCTTCATGCTGGAAGCTAGACGTCCTAGACTACCCCAGTCTGCTTCTTTAGTAGTCTAAAAAGGGCATGAGCTTAGTTGGGTATGATTTGTTTTACACAAATTTGTCCTAGTTTCCAGGGCATGTTCCAGCATCTAACCCAACCTGCAGAGAGCAGCAGGCAAGCAAGACCTTTCTCCCTTTAGGGCACCTGCCAACTCTGCAGTTCTTCAAGGATCCCCCAAGATCAGTCATCCCCAGAGTGAGAGGTGTAGGCAGAAAAGCGGGTGGCTATTGGCTCGGCCCCCTTTCTTTGCTATCTGGCACCTATTTTGTGCCATTGGAGGTACTTCTGGGTTGCTGTTGGGAACATTTTCTCCACCTGTCTCCATCATACTTTTCTGCTCCCATAGCTTTTCTTGTGGCCATTGTCATGGACTTTTCTCAACACCTGGGCACTTTTGATCTGACTTGCCTATCTGTTCTTAGATTCAACAATATGCTTTGGTTCTGCTTGCCTAGCCTGGTCCTGGAGGCCCACTGGGAGACCCAGACAAGTATGACAGCACAGATTTTCACACCAGGGCTTCCCCTCACTCAGTCTCCCCAGCTTGTCCAGATTGAGTTTATTTACATCTATTTGGGTAAAGACATTGGTTCAATGACCCCCTGCCCCCAAATCTACTACCATGCTTTCTCTGGCCTGGGCCTTTCTATCCCAAAATGTTTTGCTACAAAATCTCTTAAGTACCTTTAAAAAACAAACACATTTTCCTAAACCTGAGGACTGATCAAATAATGCCTACTTCTGCTTTGGACTCGCTTATGGGAGTATTTTACAGAGAATAGTAAGATTTGTTTCACTGTATGCTTCTCCACTGGCCTTCAGGGTTCCCTGGCCCAGCCCAAGACTGGGGAGAGAAGATTCAAGCTTAGAAGGTGAACCCAAGGATTTCAGCCCTGGAAGAAGGTCCCATGCAAAGGGAGACACTGGGTCTTGCCAAAGATGTGGCAGCCCAGGCCCCTGACAGATGCTTATTGGCAGATTTCCATCTCTTCTGCAGGGATGCCCCCAAACAGAAGGCATTATCTATTCCCCAACCCATCTCTCCAATCATTGCTGCTTTTCCCTTAGAAATCAGTGGCTGGAATACAGTCTCTTCTAATTCTAAAATGATGGTTTTTCAGCCACCTACTTTGTCTCTTCTTTCACATTCAACCCTCTTGCCAGTTGGTTGACAACCTCTGATGGCTGATTCAACCTCCACAACATCCCTCTTGGGGCTCCATCCCATCCTCTGTGCTTATGGATCCAGCCCACTCATCTGGTTTAAGTCATTTATTCTTCCCTGACCTCTGCCTTATTCCCTAGCTCTCTGCTCCACAGCTGCCAAACTGATCTTTCCGAGACACAAATCATACCACCTTGCTCTTGTGTTGAAAGATCTGCAGTGATTCCTTATTACTACCACAAAAATAAGTTGAATTTAATTTAACAAGTTTTAATTTAGTTCCAGCTACTCATTAGGCTGTGTGCTAGACATTAGACATAAGGACAAAAATTAAAACAGTCCCTGTCCTCAACAAGCTTCCATTTTAAGGAAAGTGGGAGAGGATGGCGATGGATACAGACATGCATAAAATAATCACAAACACTTCAATACCTAGAAGGGATCAAGTGGCCAGGCTTGGAGTCAGGAAGGTTCCTCTTCCTGAGTTCAAATCTAACCTCAGACTCTTCCTAGCTGGGTGACCCTGGGTAAGTCATTTCACCCTGTGTGCCTCAGTTTCCTCATCTGTAAAATGAGCTGGAGAAGGAAATGGCAAGCCTTCCAGTATCTTTGCCAAGAAACTCTTAGAAGGGGGCACAAAGAAGTACAGGATTGAAACAAGTTACAACATCATCTGATCAAATGACATTATGCTGAATCTTGGAGAGAGCTTAAGATCCTGAGAGGCAGAAGTAGAGAAGGGACAACACTGGATGCTAAAAAAGGGTTTGCAAAATGTATGGGGTGTGTGGAGGGAGAACAATCCATAAACATTTACAGAGCACCTACTGCTTACAGGCAGTTGGGGCGCCTACAACTGAATGCTAAGATAAAAACCAACCACTGATCTGATACATTACAGATACTTACAGAGGGAAGGATTGAGAAAAGGGTTGGCAAAGTTAGCTGGACTTGTAAAAGGCCTTCAAATGATGGCAGAGGAATCAGTTTGCACCCTAGGGAGCCATGGGAGCTTTGGAGCAGGGCAATCCCAGTCAGACTCTGCTCTAGGAGACCCACTCTGACAATTCTGGGGAGGATAGATCAGAGAAGGGAGAGACCTAGTAGGAGGCTATTGTGATAATCCAGGGACTAAAAGAAGGCAGCAGACATGGGACTTTCCTCAGCTGGTACCTTTTGTGTGTTTGGTGTGTATGTGTGTGGGAACTAGAGTTTGAGTTTAATGATAAATGCATTTCCACATGGTTTCAAGGTCCACAGAGAGCTTTCTTTGGAACAACCTATAAAACACATGAATCCACAAGGATTTTTACCTTCATTTTTCAGAGCAAACGAAATACTGGAGCCATAAAGTGACTTGTCTGCAGTAGCATAACTAAAGCTAGGATGTGAACTCCAGTACTCCACTTTCAGAACCAAGGCTCTTTCCACTGAGCCACACTATCCCTCTGGATGCCATGCTGTGGTCTGCATGATCTTGGGGGGGGGGGGGAAGAAAGTCCCTGAAGTCACTCTCCTTGGGAGGTGGACTTGGAAATCTCTAAAATCCTTTACATCTCTAAATCCAGGCTTCTCTGGCCCCATGATTCCCTGGACTTCAGATACACGAAGAAAACAGAAAAACCAAGGGCCTGAGTCACTCCCTGGGAGCAGATCAAGCTAACAGAGTTTCCTTATTGAGAGAAAAACAACCAAAGAGATTGGTAGGCAAACACTGGCAGAATTCCCGAAAGGATCATCATAGCTCTCAATAGACCCTGACAACGCCATCCAATCAGATTTTGATTTCATTGAATTAAAAAGGTTTTGTACGATACCCTTGGATCCAGCAGTCCCCTACAGGATCTGTATCTCAGAGAAATCATGAGAGACAAGGATCCACATGTGCAAAAAAGGTTTCTAGCAGCCCTTTTTGTGGTGGCAAAAAACTGGAAACTGAGTGGCTGAATAAATTATGGTGTATGAATGTCAAGGAATATTATTGTTCCATAAAAAATGAACAGATTGATGTCAGAAAAGCCTGGAAAAATTTATATGAACTGATGTTGAGTGAAGCAAGCAGCACCAGGAACACATTGTACACAGCCATAAGACTGATCACAAACTAGGCCAGATTTGGTTCTTCTCAACAATTCAGTGACCCAAGACTATTCCAACAAACTCTGGATGGCAAATGCTATCCACATCCAGAGAGAGACCCATGGATTATGAATATGGAGCAAAGCACAGCATTTCCCCCTGTTTTTGTTTGTTTTTTACTTTCTGGTGGATTTTTCCCTTTTTGGTCTTATTTTTCTCACACAGAATGTTTGAGGTGTGTTTGAGAGGACGGACCATGTTTAACCTGTATGAGATTGCTTGCTGTCTTGGGGATGAGGAAGGGGAGGGAAGGAAGGAGGGAGGAAGAACAGTTTGGAACATGGGGTCTTACGGGGTCTTGGGCCTTTCTCTGCATGCGCTTGGAAAGATGGAATAGCAGTGAGGGAAAAAAATGGCACCCAAGCGATCCCAAATATTTACAGAGGTCCTACTAGGTGTGCCGGGGAAGTGATAGCACCCACATTGTTCCTCAGAATTAGGGGAGACATCAGGCATCAGTCAGGGCCAGGCAGAAGAAGGGCCGCCCACCTCACAGGACTGTTGGGTGGAAAGCCCTTTGTGACATCACTGCTGGGGGGGAGGGGATGAGGGGTCTGGAGGCCCAGGCAGAGACATGGGAGCTGGGCACAGCATGCCCCGCCCGGCCACATCCCTCCCCAGTGGGTGGAGCCTGGCTGACTGAAGGCCCTCCTCCCTGGGGAGGTGGCAGACCCTGTGGGCTCTCCAGGATGCTTGCCGGTGGCCCCCGCTTCTGGGGCTGTTTCCTCCTCCTCTGCCTGGGAAGGATTCTTAGGGAGTGCCAGGG
>JAJPUD010004674.1:78159-110568 GCA_023553655.1 Myrmecobius fasciatus
GGTCAGACTACACGGAGACCCACACCTTGGCCAATGGCACCGAGGTGACCGAGAAGCCCCAGCTAGGGCAGCCCTGCTTCTATCAGGGCCATGTGGAAGGGCACCAGAATTCTGTGGCCAGCATCAGCATCTGTCGAGGGATCAGGGGCTTCTTCAAGGCTGGCTCCACCATCCATCTGATCGAGCCCCTGGACCATGAGAAACATGGCAGTCCCCACAAGGGACAGGGTGGTACCCAGGGGCAACATGGCATCGTCCAGGGGCGACACAACAGCTCTCGTGAGAGACACAGCAACAGCACTGACAAGGGACACGAGAGTGACCGGGAAAAACACGGCAGCACCCACAAAAGCTATGGCACCACCAAGGCTCAACACGGCAGCACCCAAGAGAGACGGGGCACTGAGCGGGATCCCAGTGAGAGCTTCCGGGAGAGACACGGCACCACCGGCAGTCATCGGGGGAGCACCACCCAGGGGAGACACAGCAGCACCCGGGGGAAATACGTCGGTGACGAGAAGAGACAGAGGAGTGACCAGGGCAGACATGCCATCTACAAGCAACAAGATCTCAAGGAGAAACAAAGGACTTGTGGCGTGGGCAAGTTCAGCCTGAAAGGAGAGCTGGAGACCATGATGGCTGCCGTGCCTCTTCCCCAGAACTGGATCCCGGGCTCCGTCCCGAAGGACACCCACTACGTGGAGCTCTTCGTGGTGGTGGACAACGTGGAGTACAAGAAGTACAAAAGTCTCAAGAACATGCGCCAGCGGGTGAAGGAGATCATCAATCACGTGGACAGGCTTTATCAGGAGATCAACTTCCGGGTGGTTCTGACCGGCTTGGAAATCTGGAACAAAGGGAACAAGGCCGTGGTTGACTCCAACATCGAGATCACGCTGGCCAGCTTCCTCAAGTGGCGGGACAGGGACCTGGTCAGGAAGAAGCAGCACGACAACGCCCAGCTGATCTCGGGGGTCAGCTTTGAGAAAGCCACCATGGGGCTGGCCAGGCTGGCCTCCATGTGCACCGAAGGGTCGGGGGGCGTCAGCCAGGACTACAGCTCCAACGCCTTCGGGGTGGCCACCACCCTGGCTCACGAGATGGGCCACAACCTGGGCATGGACCACGACGAGAACATCAGGGACTGCCAGTGTGACAACGAGCAGAACGGCGGCTGCGTCATGACCTCCAAGTCCGGCACCCTCCTGCCCAAGAAGTTCAGCAGCTGCAGCAAGTACAACCTGCAGAAGTTCCTGGGAGGCAACATCTTCTCGGCCAGCTGCCTCAACAACTTCCCGGGCCTGAAGACGCTGGAGGAGAGACCCGTGTGCGGGAACAAGTTTTTGGAGCAGGGGGAGGAGTGCGACTGTGGCTTCCCCGCGGAGTGCTCCAACCAGTGCTGCAACCCCCAAAACTGCCGCCTGGCCGAGGGCGCCGAGTGCACCGAGGGCGAGTGCTGCCAGGCGTGCCAGGTGCTGCAGGCCGGCGAGGTCTGCCGGGAGGCCCAGAGCCCCTGCGACCTGACCGAATACTGCGACGGCAAGCAGCCCAAGTGCCCCGAGAACGTGTACAAGGAGAACGGCACCCCCTGCTGGCAGGGTTATTGCTACAATGGCTCCTGCCCCACCTACACGCAGCAGTGCCAGGCGCTCTGGGGCATGGGCGCGGGCGTGTCCAAAGACAAGTGCTTCCTGCTCAAGCTGCCCAAAGGCTGCACCGAAGCCTTCTACCCCTCCCGGAAGGGCCTCGACAAGTGCGGCTACTTGTACTGCTCGCGGCCCAGCCACACGCGGCCCACCCTCCGGCACCTGTGCAGCTTCCTGCTGGAGGGGGAGCGGTGCGACCTGGCCATCACCAAGAGCGAGTACCACCATCCCTTCGTCATGGTGGCCACGGGCACCAAGTGCGACAACAACAAAGTGTGCTACCACCAGAGCTGCCAGGACCTCAGCGTCTACGGGGCCAAGAACTGCTCCCAAAAGTGCCACCAGCGGGGGGTCTGCAACCACAAGCGGGAGTGCCACTGTGACCCCGGCTGGGCGCCCCCCGACTGCCGCAAGAAGCTCTCCCTGCTCAAGGAGGACCTGCTGAATGCAGAGAGAATGAATCTGATCCGCGGGACCCCCAAGCCGCTCTACAACAGGGACAAGAGCATGCTGGTGGGCGTGCTGGTGGCCTTGACCCTGGTGGGAGGGCTTGCCATCCTGGCTTTTATCTTCTACAAGTGGAAGATGGGGAAGAAGGAAGAGGACCCAGAGGAAGGCCCCTCCCAGCAGTAGCTACAAGAGCCAGAGCCGTAGGGGCTTTTTGAAAAGTCACACTTGGCACGGGGCTACTGCAGGCTGCCTACCACTGCTGGCTACCCTGCCTGGCGGCCAGCATCCCAGATCCACTTTTTCCCCCGTTTTTTGTTTCTTGTTTTAAATATATATACGCAAATTAAATTTAACATGGTAATACCAAGATTGTTCTGCTACTGTGTCACCATCTCTACTTCCTTTTATTCTTTTCTGAGTCTTAAAAAAATGTTTCAATTAGTATCCTTGGCAGGGGGTGGGGAGAAGGGACAATAATCCTGATGATGATCCCCTTCTGACAACTTTGATTCTTCCCCACCCCCAGCTCGATAAAAAGTACATAAAACAAATGTGTTACATTGGTCTGAGTATGAATTTTGTACCTCCAATCTGTGTCCTGGGAGAGCTGAGATGTGCTTTATCTTAAGTCTTTTGGAGCCCTGACTGATTAATCATTGCATTAAACAGAATTCTTAATTTTTTCTAAGTTAATTAGCACTAAAATGCTGTGGTCATTGTGTAACTACCTCCCCCATTCTGATTTCTTGATTCTGTATCAATTCATATAACTCTTCCTAGGTTTCTTTGAATCTCTTTATCTATCAATACAATAATCCATTACATTTATAAACCATTATTTTCACCTTGGGTTTTTTTTCCCATTTCCCTTGATATTCTTGAGCTTTATTCTTCCAGATGAATTGTTATGATTTTGTATAGTAATATAAAGTATTCTTTTGGTAGTTTGAGTATGACACCAAATCTTTAAATTAATTGAAGTTTTGTCATTTTTATTGTATTAACAAGACTCAACCATGAGCAATTAGTTTCTCGCCAATTACTTGTCCTCTCTTATTTCTGTAAAGAATGTTTTGCAAAATCAATGCAGTCAAGATTAGAAGGGAAGCAGAAAGCTGGGGAAAATTTTTTACAGCTAGTGTTTCTGTTAAAAGTCTCATTTCTAAATGTATAGAGAATTGACTCATTTACAAGAATACGAACAATTCCCCAGTTGATAAATGGTCAAAGGATATCAACAGACAATTTTCAGACAAAGAAATTAAAGCTATATCTAGTCATATAAAACAAAGTTCTAAATCACTATTGATTAGAGAGTTTAGTGAAATACAAGTTAAGACAACTCTAAGGTACCACTACACACCTCTCAGATTGGCTAAGATGACAGGAAAAGATAATGATAAATATTAGGAGGGGATGTGAGAAAAGTGGGACACTAATACATTGTTGATGGAGTTGTAAACTGATCCAACCATTCTGGAGAGCAATTTGGAACTGTGCCCAAACGGCTATCAAACGATGCACACCCTTTGATCCAGCAGTGTCTCTACTGGGTCTGTATCCCAAAGTGCTCTTAAAAGAAAGAAAAGGACCCACGTGCGCAAAAATGTTTGTAGGAAGGAACTGGAAACTGAGTGGTTGCCCATCAGTTGGACAGTGTCTGAATTAAGTTATGTTATATGAATGTGACAAATTATTATTGTTCTATAACAACAGGCTGATTTCAGAAAACCCAGGAAAGACTTATATGAACTGATGCTAAGTGAAAGGAGCAGAACCAAGAGTTGTTACACAGCAACAAGAAAATTATGTGATGATTGACTGTGATGGACTTGAATGAGATGATTCAGGGTAATTCCAATCATCTTGTGATGGAAAGTGCCCATCTAAAACCAGAGAGACAATTGTGGACACTAAATGTGGATCAAAGCACAGTATTTCCACCTTTCTTTGTTGTTGCTTGCTTTTTTCCTTGCATTTTTTCCTATCTGATCTGGTTTTCCTTGTGCAGCATGATGAATATGGAAACATATATAAATGTATGTATAAATATGTATAAAATTGCACGTTTAACATATATTGGATTGTTTGCTGCTTGGAGGAAGGGGGAGAGAGAAAAATTTGGAACACAAAACTTTTATAAAGGGGAATGTTGTAGATTATCTTTGCACATTTTTAGAAAATAAGAGTGTTTGCAGTTATTCCTGTCATTCCAGTGTCTTAATAAGTACACTCCTTTATAATTTATATATTCTGAAGTGATTTTGAATAAAAATTTGACTCCCATCTTTTTTTTTCTGCTGGGCTTTATTGGTAATGTACAAAAAGGGTGATGATTTTTGTAAGTTTATTTTATATCCTGTTAATTTTATTGAAGATGTTCTTAAGACTTTTAGTTGAATCTCTAACAAACAATCATATTATATGTGAAAGTGAGGGCCATTTTTATTTGCCTTTTGCTTATTTCCTCACTTCATGTTTCTTTTCCTACTTCAATAGCCTGTGCTTCTAGAGCAGGGGTGGAATTTTTCTTTTCTGTCAAGGGCCATTTTGGATATTTTAACATTCTTTGCAAGCCACTCAAAAATGTCAGCTTAAAGAACTCAAGCAGTAGGAGATCGCTGTCCCTTGAAGTTGACTTAGCAGGACCAGATCAAATGATTCCATGGACAGGACATTCCTCACCACTGTCATATATCAAATGACAATGGCGACAATGAACATCATGCCTTTAGTCCTTATCTTATTTTAATGCCTTAAGTGCTTTTGTATGGAAGATCTAGGTTTTAGATAATTGGTTGTCATTAAGATCCATTTAATGTTCTATTCTAATGTTCTTAGCATAATGTTCTAATGTTCTTAGCATAAAGGGGCATTATGTTTTGTTAAAAAACCTTTTCTGATTTATTGATATTGTTTTTGGGCACATAATGCCTATTTCTGAAGGATGGACTGGTTCTCCTGTCAAGCTGACCAGCCTTTTTTTTTTTTTTTTTTTTTTTTTGCTGTGGCAATTGGGGTTAAGTGACTTCCCTAGGGTCACACAGCCAGGAAGTGTTAAGTGTCTGAGGCCAGATTTGAACTCAGGTCCTCCTGACTTCTGGGCTAGTGCTCTATACACTGCGCCACCTAGCTGCCCCCGATATTGTTTTCTTAATAATGAAACAATCCTACATGGCTCATATAAATCTAATATGGTAAAGGCTCTTTGCCAATATTTCATTCTATTTTTAGCATCAATATTCATTTAATATCAATAATCATAAGATGTGTGATATGTAGGATTTCTTTTTCCCCCTTGTTTCTCCCTGATTTAGAGTATAAGGATTATATTTGTCTTAGAGGAGTTTGATAGAAAGCCACATATTCTGACATTTTAAAAATATCTGTCTATCTAACTATATATCTATATGTATAATTGGGAATGAATTGTTGAGTGTTTGATTGAATTCAATTGTAAATTCATCTGTCCCTTGAGTTCTTTTTTCACTTTTAGAATTTTCTTGTTCAATATCTTTTTCTGAAGTTAGATTTGATGAATTCCTTTTTTATTCTGTTAATCTGGATATTTTGTTTTGCAAAATTTTTGCATTTCAAGTTTTAATTTTTGTTGGCATAGTTATCTAATTATCATGCATTATATAATTTGTTTTTTTAAAAAAAGGTATGTGTATTATACTTAAGAAATTAGATAATGCTTTAGGCTTTTCCCCTAAACAAGTTCCAATTTTCACCAATTTAATTATTTTCATAATTTCTATTTTTGCGTTATTTTAGCTTTTAAAATTTGTTGCTTTCCTAGGTTTTTTTTGTTTTATTCATCAATTCATCAATCTGTTCTCCCTTTTGTTGATGAAAGTGTAAATGCATGTGTATATATATATGTATGCATGTACACATACATGTACAGCTAAATGTTTATATGTGTATATTTTATTCAAACACACATATATACATAACAACCTTTTGCTATTTTGGTTGCATCCCAAAAATTTTAGTCTATTCTCACTTATCATTTTTTAGAAGCATATACCTACTGTTTCTTTTTTTAAATTTGTTTACTATTTTAAAATTTTTCCCTAGTTTCATGTAAAAAATTTTTACATTTGTTTTTAAAACTTTGAATTCCAGATTCTCTCCCTTTCTCCTCACTCCTCCCCACACATTAAGGCACATTTGCAAAACATTTTCATAAAAGTCATTGTGAAAGAAAACATAGATCTCTCCCCCAAAAAAATCCTCAAGAAAAATAAAGTTAAACTTCAATCTGTATTGAGATACAATCAGTCCTTTCTTTGAGTATAAATAGCACTTATCATAAGTCCTTCAGAATAATCTTGGATCATTGTATTTCTGAGAACAGCAAAGTCATTTACAGCTGAAATACTGTTTCTAAGATTTGTTCTTTGACTCATCAATTTTAAAGATCAAATTATTATCTCCATGTATGTTTGGATCCTTTCTGCAAATGTCTTTTGCTGAATTTTTTATTGCATCGTGGTCAGTACAGGCTATGTTGAATATTTTTGGTTCTATATTTGTTTACATAGTTTATGCCTTAGCACGTCAGTTTTTATGAAGGTATGCACAAATGAGAAATATGTATTTTCCTTTCTTTTTCCATTAAGTAATAACCACTCACCCATCATATCTAACTTTTCCACAATACTATTCAGATCCTTAATTTATGTATTATTTAATTCTGTTAGATTTGTTGAGGTCTGAAGGGAATACACTGAAGTTCCCCATTACAAGTTTTCTTAAATATTTTCCCCAGTTTTTAAACTAAATTTTCCTTTAAATTCTTAAATGCCATGCCATTTGGCATATGTACAGTAAGTGTTAATAGTATTTCATTATTCCCTGTACCTTTATGTATTATAGCTTTCCTGCTTATCTCCTTTAATCAGGTCTGTTTTTATTATTGTCTTGTCTGAGATAGCCTTGTTTTTTGAAATTTTTTTGATGCATGAAACTTTGTTTCAAATGTGTTCCTTGAAAATTACCTGTATTCTGCTATCTAATATATTCATATTCACATATTTTCTCTATCATATCCTTATACTTTTCCCTCTTTTTCTCTTAGCCTTCTTTTTAACCAAGAAGAGGTGGATGATAATAGAAAACCAATCTTTAATTTACTGATTTGTTCCAATTCATCTATTTCTGCTTTCTTTAGTTACCAAGTCCATGTTTGTGTTTTTACCCCTTCCTTTTTCCTTTCTTAAAATCTCCAAACAGAACAATCCCATATTCTAATTCTGTTTGTTTTTCTTTAGTTCCTCTGTGGCCCTAAAGCTAGTGAGATTCTGAAAGGAAACTTTTCCTTCTCTTAGAAAGTAAGCACTTCATAATCACCTAGTTCCTTTTCAATGCATTTATTACTCTAGGTTTTTCTCTTGGGTTGGCATTTGAAAGATTCTAGTCAGCTCTGGCTTTTTCATCAGGAATGCCTCAAAGTCCTCTAGACTTGAATAGATAATAAGTCTGTTTTTAAATCCTTTGGGATTTCATTCACCTCTTATATTGCAGTCTCCAGTTGTTCTTTTCAGGATCATAGGACCCATTCCCATGTGTTTTCAGGTCCTAATTAACAGGCCACTCTTTGCATCTTGTCTGAGAATCAAGGACTCCAGTATACAGGTTAATTGCCATGTCCCCTGATAGGCTGCAATTCTGTAATGACATTTATGTTACTTCATGTAACATAAATGAAACATGGCCCTTTGGGCCTCAGATTCTCTGAGATGGTTGGTTTCCTCCTAGCTGAATAACTGGTGCTGCTGCTTAGCACAATGTAGGCTTCAATTTGATTTAGCCTGACAAATTTGTCAAACATTTCTCTGTATGTGATAAAAACTTAGTAGAATTTTGTTGTTGTTGTTGTTGATCCTTTCTGAAGGCTTGATAGGGTAAAATGATCCTGGCCACAGGATCCATTAGGACACAGAGGGACAGGTCCTGAAATCTTTCTCAGAGTCTCCTATTACAGGTTCTTTTCCTTCAGAGAAACCAAAATCTGTCAGAATGGAGCTATTTAAATGGGACACAGGTTTCTTTGAGAAGCTCCTTTTCTACCTCTTATAATGATCTTAGTAGTCAACATTGCCAAAGTTTCTGAGCCATGTCATTGAAATTCTGTACAACATCCTTGTGATTTGCGCAAACCAAAGTTTCCTTCCCTTGCCATCAATTCCCTATATATGTTTTCCCCATGTTGGAATCAAGTAATCTATGTAAAATTAAAAATGAAAGGTTTTACACTTTTTGCAAAACCAAGGCAGCTAAAATTAGAGTAAAAGAAGGAGACAGGGGAAAATCTTTAGAGGAAGTTTATCTCAAATTTATAAGTTTAAGAACCATTCCTTAACCGATAAGTGATCTAAACTGCTGGTTTTCAAATCAAAGCCATTAATAGCCATATGAAAAAATGTTCTAAGTCAGTAATAATTAAAGAAATGCAAGCTAAAATAACTTGATGAGATAACACCTCATTTCCATCAGACTGGCTAAAATGAAACTATAAAAAGGATAATGCAAATGCTGGAGAGAATGTAGGAAAGCAGGCACACTAATGCACTATTCGTGGCACTTGTGAACTGGTCCAAAGAGTTTAGAACTATGTTTACTATTTCATTTATTTTGTTAATTTGATTTCCTATAATTAGTTGGTTCTTTCAGGAAACCTATGATCCTTAAGCTGCTGCTGTGTGTACATAGGTGTGAGAAATTATGTGCTCTTTTAACATTATTGCCCTTTATTTCTCTTCTGACAGCTTTTTCTCCACTTCAACATATATTTTTAAAATTTCATCCATGTTCATTTCTTTAACTTCTTTGAAGAACCTGCTTAGTTTTATTCTCTTTAATTTCTGCATCATAGACTTGAATTCTGATAAATATTCTCTCCTCATTTCTTCTCGTACAGTTTTCATTTTTCTTTTGAACTATTCTGGAATCTCTTTATTATTTCATGATTTCTTGGCATATTAAAGATTTGTTGAGGTCTGAAAGGAATACACTGAAGTTCCCCACTACAAGTTTTCTTAAATATTTTCCCAAGTTTTTAAATTAAATTTTCCTTTAAATACTTAAATGTCATGCCTTTTGGCATATGTACAATAAGTGTTAATAGTATTTCATTATTCCCTGTACCTTTATGTATTATAGTTTTCCTGCTTATCTCCTTTAATCAGGTCTGTTTTTATTATTGTCTGAGGTAGCCTTGTTTTTTGAATTTTTTTTGATGCATGAATCTGTTTCAAATGTGTTCCTTGAAAACTACCTGTATTCTGCTGTCTAATATATTCATATTCACATATTTTAGAATTTCACCAGATTTCTAAAGTAAGAAATAGCACAAATATGATACACCAAAAGATAAAAGATTGAGAGCAAAACCAGTTTCCAAGAAAGATGAAGATATCTGAGGCCAAATCTTGACAATTAGAAGTTAGAAAAGTGAAGAGAGAAGAGTTCAATTGGCTAGTTCTAAGTATAACAGATAAAGGCGGGAAAAGCTAGGAAATGAGAATAGAGATGCAGCCCCACATGAAATTGGCTTGTACATGTTAAATTTTGGAAAAGAGTAATATTACAAAATGAATAATCTAGCAAACAGAATGGCTTGGACAAGTGTAACTATAACCTTCAATGTAAATTGACTAAATTGTTCCATTTTTTAAAAAAAAGATTAACAGGTGGATCTTCCCAAGGATATCTCAAGAATATTCCCAAAACATTCTGTCTAGAAGAAACTTACTTAATCTAAATATGTATATATATATATATATATAAAATTTAAAAGAGGATGGACTAAATTTTGCCATCTTCCAAACAAGGCAGAAAACCCAGAAATGCCATGATAACATCTGAATAAAATTAAAGTGAGTCACTCAATGTACTTTCTAACCAATCAAATAATAAATGTTCAGCATCTATTATGAGCTAGGTAACATGCTAAGCACTGAGGAGAAAAAGAGGTAAAAGACAGTTCCAGCTCAAGGAACTTACAAGATGACCTACTGAACAACAATATTTCACTTCTAGGATTTAGTAGTGTGTAACTTAAATGTATATAGTATCAGTTAACTAATATATGCAAAGAATATGATAAATCTGATCAAGATAATCAAGATAACCAAGACAGATATAAATTTGAATACTGAAGAAATTAGATATATGAAGAAAACTGAATGATAGAAAGGAATAGTTTTTTCAAGTATACACGGAATATTCATAAAATTGACCATAGACCAGGATAAAGTCTGAAGTAAATTCAGAAAGGCAGATAATTTAAACACTACATTTACAGATTATAATATAATCAAAAAAGTAAATAAAGACAATATTATCAAGTGACTCAAGGCTATACAGAAACTACAAATAACTTGTTGCTAAGGTAAAAGAATAAATTATAGAAACGGTAACAGATTGTAATGAATAAAGTAGCAATATAAATACAACACATTAAAATGTATGAGATGCAGGCAGCAGTACTCAGAGACAACTTCATATCCCTAAGAACTCACATTAACAAGCAACTCAAAGAAGAAATTAATGAGTTAAGTTTGCAATTAAAAAATTAGAAAATAAAATGAATAAACCAAAAAGATAAAGGGAATTATTGAAAAAAAACAGTGGAGAAGAAAACTAGCTGACATTTATATGTTTGCCAAATGCTTTACATACATCACCTCCTGTGATTTTTCCTGTAGCCCTGAAGATTAATACTACCCTCATAGAACAAATAAGGAAAAGTAAGGCTGAGAAAAGAGAATTCCTTGTTCAGTCACATAGCTAGTTAAGAAACAGAGGTAAAATTTGAATGAGATTTATTTATCCAATATAATGACTATTCTTTTTGATAATGAAATAAACTTAAATGTTAAAAAGGGGAGTGAGGAAAATCAAAGTTAAAAATTGCAAATGATAAAAGGAAATCTCATATTGAATGCAAAAGAAAAAACCAAAAAGACAACCAACAACATCCAGGTAAGAAATGGATTAGAACTTTACCAAGTTTGAAGGAGATTGTATATTTAAAATGAAAAGAAAATGTAATATTATATAATCACAATTCTGCAGAAGAATTCTTATCTAAATTCAACAAATAAATGATAAGAATGAATAAGATAAAATAATGATAAGATGAAGATAAGCATAAGAATAATGAATGCTTTCCATCACCAATAACAAGTTGGGGGATAATCTTTGATGGAAATATTTTTAATAAACTGACATCTAATATATCTATGGAACTGACAAATTAATAAGAGTAATACCTACTTCCAAATGGAAATTCAGGCCAAAGAACAGGGAGTTCTCAAAATACAAACATCAACATGATTGAAAGACTACTCAAATTCCCTAATAACCAAAGAAAGTAATTAATAAATTAAACTAACAGATTAAATTTAATCTCTATTAAATAGCAAACGTATTTTAAAATGATTACAAGTCAGATGATAAGAACTTTCTCTCTTCCCCAGACAGGAAGCAGTCCATCTGACTGTTATCAGGCATAAGCAGTTCCCAGACTATCCTGTTTGTGTGAAGTGATTGTGAGTTTGGGACTCTTTCTCAGCCTCCATGGCCTAGGCCCCAACCTCTGGGCATCTTTAAACAACCTTTGAGATATTGATTAGCACATCTTTTAGACAAGTCTGGGATCTGACCTAGCAGCTATTCCATCTGGCTCCTTCTTGATCTCTCATTCTAAGCTACCAAAGTCTTCCCTGGTCCTGAGAAACTCCCAAGAGTGTATTTCTCCTAAAAGATCTGGTCATGATGAAGATCTTTGCCAAGTTCTTTTTAGGCCCAAAGTCACCATGAGGTTACTCTCGCTCCCTCCTCATAGTGCCATCCCTTTAATGGCGGCTTTCTTCTTCTAGCTAACTCTGGTTGGTCTGCTAAACTTCCCTATGGATCTAACCTGCCAATCAATGGCGTGCTTAGGCCTCATGGCCTATTCCTTTAATGGATTCTTCCAAAATCCTTTCCTTTATAATTCTATTCTCTCCCAACTGTATTTCATATTTGCCATTTCTGGTGTCTTTTTTACCTCTTCTTTGGTCTGTAACCTCATCTCCTAAATAAACATGACTTTTGGCAAAAAGAATGGCCATTGTGAATTTGTCTCACGTTTATTTCTTTTCTTTTTGTTTTGTTTTGTTTTTGTTTGTTTTCCTGAGGCAACTGGGGTTAATCGGACTGCCCGGGTCACACAGCTAGAGAGTATTAAGCATCTGAGGTCACATTTGAACTCAGGTCTGCCTGTGCTCTATCCTGTCAGTGCTCTATCCACTGCACCACCTAGCTGCCCCCCCCCACATGTTTATTTCAACCTATTTCTGATCTCATCACAATGATGGTATAGCTGTGCAAGACAAGCATGCTCTTACTGGTGCTAGGAACTGGTAAAAGTCTTCTGAAAGGTGATATTTGACAATACAGCAAAATTTATGCAACTATTATATGCAAGGCACTGTGCTAGATGCTGGGAGAAGAAACACAAAAGAGAAAGAAAAGTTTCTTAATAAAAACATACAGTGGGGTAATATTATAAACAGAAACTAAAGAGGGGGATCATATTAACAGTAAAACCAAAACTACTCTGATTCTCATTGATTGACTACCAATAGTCAATTTGATCATTGTTTGAAGCCTGATTGACTCAGATTGAATGTAAAAAAACCCCACAATCATTTCTGCTTTGGCCAGAAATCCTGAGAGTCTTCCCCTCCTAGATTGATTGATTGATTTAGATTTTTTTTGGGGGGGGGGGGGCGGAATAGGTGAAAGGATTTTTTGCCTCAATCTCTACCTAACCCTAATCACAGAATGGGTGCGACCTCAAATCTTAGTCAAACTGAGACTTGTTAAAGACTTTATCTTAAAAAGGCCAAGGTCTCCCATCTAGGGTTATCTCCAGTCCTCTTGATATATGGCCACTGGACCCAGACAGGTCTGAAGGAAAAGTAAAGCAGGTAACCTTGCCCAGCCCTCTCTTTCTTAAATCCAATTCACTTGCATGCCATGGTATCATCTCCCTGATGTCATGGTCCTTTTCCAGAATGAAGGACAAACAAGAAGAATATATTGGGAATTAACAACAGATGGCAGAGAGTTCTGTCTGTAGTCAACCTTGTCTCTTATTTTACCACAAATAATTGAGTTTATTAGCTGTGAGTGTCCCTTGTTTCCTCTTCATGTCCCATCCCTCAGATGCCTTTGGCCAGTCTCCTCCTTCACTCTGATCTCAGAAATTGAAGTGGACTTGCTCCTCTACTGCTCAAATGAACAGGTTGACCTTCTATTATCCTTACTTTCTCACTTAACTTCAACCTCACCCTGTGTATTGGGCACCTTTTCTACTGCCTAGAAACATGACCATGTCCCTACCAACTATCTCCCGCTTCTCTTCTGCCCTCTGTAGCTCAATTTCTACAAAAGGTAGTCTACAATAGGAGTCTCTGTTCTTCTTCCTAACCCTTTAAAATCTGACTTCTCACCTCATCATTTCACCAAAAACGTTCTCTCCAAAGTTACTGATGATCTGACTTATCAAATCCAATGGCCTTTTCTCAACTCTCATTCTCTTTGACTTCTCGGTGGCCTCTCACAAGACTGCTGATCATTCACTCCTTGATATTCCCTTAGATTCAGGGCCAAATTCTAGCTTATCAAGTTCATTTTGGAGATTTCTGACTCTGCCATGCCATGTGTTAACTACCTTTCCTACTTTTGTGTCACTGGCACATTTGATCAGCATGCCATCTATGTCTTTCTCAAAGTCACTGATTTTTTAGAAAATAACATCAAGCAGCATAAAGCCTGTGGCACTCTTCCAAGATGACAAGGAATAATCTGACAGCCTCTCTTTTGAGTCTAGCCATGCACTTAGTTCTGCATTCACCTGTACTATTATCTTGCCCAAAGGAATAGCATGAAAGATGGTATTAAAACCTAAGTTATAGTCCAGAGACCTGGAAAATTAGCTTAGATTTAGACTCAAACCACATTGAGGAAGTGATTGTCAATGAGTCCATGAAGTCTAAGCCAGTTAAATACAAACATAAGCTGGATAATGGATAATGGCTTAGCTCTTCCAGTAGTTCAGACAATGGACTGCATTTGTTTTCCAAGGATCAGTCCAGCTAGCATTGGAAAGTCTTATTACCAGCAGTCTGGTTAGCAGCAAATCAGTTCACAGCATGGTTAGCTGAGGATCTGTGCTATTGGAGAAAGGGCCCATCAGAATTGATAAAATCACAAATCCACTGAAGCCCTAATATATTTAAGTTCCAACATCAAAATCCAAAGAAATTTCCTCTACTTTGGCAATTATGCCATGTCCCTTCTCTCTGGAATAATATCCTTGTGTTCTAAGTCTTAGGTTCCGACCTTCTAGGAAGATGACCAAGAGAAATGCTCTCAGAATAATTCATCTTCCAGAAACAGTCCCTCAAATGTACAATAGACACTGGCAAACAGAGCACAGGCCAGGAAGGGAAGCTTTAAAAGCAACATCTTTAAACAAACCCACAAGTATCCATCCCCAATGCTGGCATAAGTTACCATGTATAATAACCCTGAGGATTTAGACAAATCCAATGGAGAAAGAACTCACAAAAACTTTGACTCTAATGCCAATTGATGGCTCTCCACAAGTAGTAATGACTTGGTCCTTATACTACAATAACAGCAGTGACTGGGACAACGGGACAAGCTCCAGAGAAAACAGATTCTGCTCCTCATACTATGGGGTGGGATTTTTAAGATGTCTAAGATGTCCTCAGGAATGGGCCACCTATGGGCCTCCACCCCTTCCTAGGCTGGAGGACCCTGTGTGGAGAGCATATATTATCCAACTCAGGCTGTTTTCTTGATGAATTCAGAGGGCTTCTGAAGACCTGAAGTGAGGGGCAAGGATGACCAGATCAGTGCCCGGCAGGCCATGGTGGAAGAGGGCCAACTTTGGAGTCTGGACTATGTACCAGGAAGACCTGTGTTCAAACCCTATCTCTGACACACAGACTGTGTGACCTTGGGCAATTCACCTCTATTTTCCAGGCAATCCTGACTTGGGAGCTGAGATAGGGACCAGAAGCAAAGATGGCAGATCCCAAACCCAGAGCCATCACCAAAACCTAGTCAAGCAGGGCGAGAGAGAAGGTTGAGGGGCCTTCTCTCCCTAGGCTTTCCTTGCCTTTGCTCCCTGACTAGCACAGGCCACTAAGCACACAGTGGTCTGGCTTCTCTAGGATCAAGGGAAAGAGAAAGAAAGGGAAGCAGCAGAGCTCATTTCAGGATACAAGACAAGGTGGGAGGAGGGAAACAAACCCCTCCCCACCTCCATGAGAATCTATCTTCCCTCTTTGTCTCTGCATCATCCTGAATTTCCCCCGTCTTATTAGCACAAGGAACCAAGGCTACATCTCAAGGCACCCTTAGGTGCCACAAAGGCCCTTTTCTGTGGATGGGGAGCTCATCTCTCCCATACACTCACTCCCCACATGGATGAAGTCACAATCCATTATCTCCTCTCTACTCTGCCCTCCTGTTCCCCCCCCAACAGGGCTTGAAACTATGTGCTAACAAAACCCCACAGCTGGAGCTCCAGTAGCCGTTGAAAGAGGCAACAATTTAATCAGGGCACAGTTAAAAATCAAAGTAAACATCTTGAGAGAACTGCAAGACATAAACAGAAACTTGCACCAGTGGTTTCAGATTGCTGAAATAGGAAAAAACCATTCTGGGAGAGAACGAAAGGATGCAGATGGACACCCCACGGTGAAAATGGAGTTCAAGGGCTATTTTCATTAATAAACAACAATCCATATAGCTCCAAGGTCAGGTCTTAAACATAAGAAAGTCTGGGTTCAAGTGTGGCCCCTAGTACCTAAGGCTGATTACTGGAGGATCAACCCACCAGAGCATCTAACTGCACTGGGGACAACTCGGTTTCCTGAGCACTGACCCACTCTGAGTTCCCTACACTGAGAGCTCCTCACACCGATGACAGGACCGGTCCTTCATGACAGAAAAACAGCTGTTCTTTAAAATGCTTTGATGTTAAACAACAAAGTAAATGGAAAGAACGAGGATCATCTTGGTCATCAGTCACCAGGCAAAGAGAACCTGCTTCCTTCCATCAGAAAGCCCTAAAGCTAAAGATGCCCAATAATAAATATATCACTGGATCTAACCAGTGCATGGATCTGTTTTGCTGAGCTCAGTAGTACTGTTAAAAGGGACAGTTTATGGGTATGTGAGTGGGGTGGATTGGAAATCACAATGATATAATTTAAAAAGCAACAAACTTTTATTCTTTCCAACTTCTCTCCATACCTAACTGAAGAGACAGGAGAAGAGAATGGATAGAAGGAATAGAGAAAAGAGAACTTAAAATTTTAAAAACAAGCTCTAGGGGAGATGTGAGATGCTGCCATTTTTGCCTCCAAAGCACTATCTGGAAAAATTTTGAGTCTGTGTCTTCCAGCTTCCAGGCCATCACCTCATGTCTCAAATAGTTCACTGACATCTTAAAAATTTGGAGGATCCAGGAAAATGGATTTAAATGTCAGATAGTTTCAAGGGATGAAGGCTTATACGTTTTTTAAAACGTTTCACACATTTTTTTTTCAATTTAATTTTATTATTTTTTAACATTTACTTTTGCCAAATCATGTGTTCCAAATTTTTCTCCCTTCTTCTCCCTCTCTCCCCCAGGACAGTAAGCAATCCAATGTAGGTTAAACATTTGCAATTCTGCTAAACATATTTCCATATTCATTATGCAGCACAAGAAAAATCAGATCAAAAGGGAAAACACAAGAAAAAAACCGAGCAAACTAACAATAATGAAAAGGTGAAAATACTATGCTTTGATCCACCTACAGTCTCTGTATATCTCTCTCTGCTTGTGGATGGGACTTTCCATCCTAAGTCTATTAGAATTACCTTGAATCACCTCACTGCTGAAAAAAGCCAACTCCATCAGGTGATTGTCACGTAATTTTATTATTGTGTGCAATGTTCTCTTGGTTTCTCTTATTTTACTTAACATCTGTTCATCTAAGTTTTTGCAGGCTTATCTGAAATCAACCCATTAATCATTTCTAATAGAATAATATATTCCATAACTTTCATATACTATAACTTATCCAGTTATTCTCCAACTGGCGGGCAACCACTTCATTTCCAGTTCTTTGCCTGTGTACAAAAAGAGCTGTTACAAACATTTTTGCACACGAAGCTGGCACCTTTTGAAATAAAACTGGCATATTTCTCCTAATTCACAAAAGGGAAAAGGAGTTTTCTCCCCAAAGTGCAACAAATTTGTTATCTGAAAGCTGATTCTAAATTTTATAGGACTAGAATCACATTTAACTGATGTGTGCTAAAATTGTGAGCTTAATTGTTTATCTGGACATAAAATATGTGCATTAAAAAGTTTGTAGCCTTTTTTGTGGTGGCAAGGAACTGAAAACTGAATGGATGCCCATCAGTTGGGAAACGGTTGAATAAATTATGAAACATGAATGTCATGGATTACTATTCTGCAAGAAACGATCAGCAGGATGGTTTCAGAGAGGCCTGGAGAGACTTACATGAACTGATGCTGAGTGAAATGAATAGAACCAGGAGAACATTGTACAAAGCACAAGATTATGTGACGATCAATTCTGGTGGACTCTTTTCTTTTCTTTTTTTTTTTTTTTGGCTGAGGTAGTGAGGGTTAAGTGACTTGCCCAGGGTCACACAGCTAAGGAATGTTAAGTGTCTGAAAACAAATTTGAACTCAGGTCCTCCTAACTTTAGGGCTGGTGCTCTATCCACTGTGTCACACCTAACTACCCCAATGGACTCTTTTCAACAATGCAGTGATTCAGGTCAATTCCAACAGACTTGTGATGGAGAGAACTATTTGCTTATAGAAAGAGAACTATGGAGATTGAATGTGGATCATAACATAATATTTTTACCTTTTGTTGTTGTTTGCTTTTTTCTTTCTCATTTATTTTTCCTTTTTGATCTGATTTTTCTTGTGCAGCAAGATAATTGTGGTAATATGTATAAAAGAATGGCACATATTTAACATATATTGAATTACTTGCTGTCTAGGAGACAGTAGGGGGAAGAAAGGAAGAAAAATGTGGAACAAGGTTTTGCAAGAGTAAATGTTGAAAATTGTCTTTGTATATATTTTGAAAATAAAAAGCTATTATTTAAAAGAGAAATGTGTGCATCAATTTTTAATACTAAAGTATTAATAGAAATATAAACTCTCCATATAAGCAAAGTTCTCTAGGGTAATTTACTCTAACTTGGTCACATGTTTGTATCTTCTTTAATTAGATGTAATTTATTTAAAGTGTTATATTGCTTTCTGAATTATATATTATACAATTTGTAAAAAAAAAGAAAAGAAAAGAAAAGAAAAAAGAAAACAAACAAAAAAAAACATGTGCTATAAAGAAGTTCTGTGGAGTTTCATCCAAAATTATTTAGCTACTACCTATGTTCTGAATTTTTAAGGTTTGTCTTTTCTCCCTTAAACAAAGAAATTTACTTAATGAGACAGAAATGAAAAGGCCTGACTCCTTTCCTGTGGATTCAGCACTGGTCAGGCTGGGTCTAGAGAAATAAAGTTAGATCATTAAAGTTGCAGAACTGCTAAAAAACATTATAGCAGATTCTGGAGGTTGAGATTAATCACTAAGAAGTTTGGTAATTGGTCTAAGATAGCACTCTATAGAATTAATTTTAAGGAAAAAGGATTGACTCATAAAAAATCTAAAAAGGTTTTAAAAGCAAATGACAAGAAAGACTGTTTGTAAAAAACAATTGATAAGATTCTAAGTTTTGTTGCTCTAAGGCAGAGAAGAAAAGATAGATCTGAGGGTATGCAGGTGCCTTTCCCTTTTCACAGAATATTGGGGAAGATTCAAAGAATGAAGTCCAAAAGGATAGTTCAGGTGAACAGGCAGCAGCAAGCTCAGTCCCTTGCTCTGCATCCCTATAGACTTTAATTTGTGAAATAGAAAATTTGAAATACCTCAATGAAAAAAACCAGCCAACTTGGAAAATAGATCCAGAAAAGACAATTTAAAAAGTATTGACCTACCTGAAGGCCATGGCCAAAAAGAAAGAAACAGAGAGAGAGAGAGAGAGAGAGAGAGAGAGAGAGAGAGAGAGAGAGAAAGCCTGGATAGCATTCTACAAAAGGTCATCAAGGAAAACTGCCCCTTCTGTTTCTTGAGTGGGAAATACTCATTGAAAGAATCCATCAATCACCTCTGGAAAGAGATCTCACAAGGAAAACCCCAAGGAAAAACTCCAAAACTATAATCAAGAAAAAAATACTACAAGCTGCTAGATAAAAACAAGTATCAAGGAGCAACACTCAGGATTACCCAGGATCTCGCAGCTTCTACAATAAAGGATCAGAGGGCCTGGAATACCTTATATCAGAAAGCAAAGGACCTGGGGTTACAACCAAGAAGTGAGATTCAATGTCATTTTTCAGGGGAAGAGATGGAGCTTCAATAAAATAAGAAACTTGCAAATATTTCTACTGAAAAAAACAAAACTAAATAGAAAATTTAATCTACAACGTACAAGAAACCAGAATTGATATCAAAATTGAATCTGTTTAGAGGTGAGGTCAGGCCAATTGTCAAGTCTGAGTGCAATCTATAATCCTGACTATCCAGAAAGCAGATCAAAGAGCAAGTCAATCTCTATTGAGGTTTGCTTGCATTGTGTTTCCTTTCTCTGATTTTCTTTTTTTTTTCTTGTAGATAGGATTTTTCTTGCACAACTTTTCAAGTATTTCAACATTATTAACATGTCGTGGACTTCCTGCCATCTAGGGGAGGAGAGGGGACTGGGGGGAAAATTTGTAATGGAAAGCTTTGTAAAGATCATTGCTGAGGAACTATCCATACATATGTTATACAAATAAAAAGCTTTAATAAAAAAAAAGCAAGTCGAAAGTATGGTTTGGGAATAGATGTAACAGGTACAGATCCCTTAGAAAAATTTGGAATCATGGTTTTTAAACCACAGGTGGAAAAACTCCAATGTAACCTTAACAAATGGTTATTTGTTAAATGGAAATTCTCAAATGAGCCTAAGATTGTGGAAATTCTTGAAGTCAAGGACTTAGGGCAACAATAGAGACAGAAAGTTATAGCAGCCTCTTGTTACAGTGGCTCTGGGCAATCACTCAGCTTGTCTTTCATGACAGGATGAAGAGTTCTAAAACCTAGAGACCTTTTCATCATGCATTCAAAGTTGGAATGTAACTGGGGACAGAGCCGGCAATTTCTCAGGGATAAACATACCTCAAACAGACCTTAGATGTATTGTAGAGGAGGCACTCTCCAACCTACATTGCCCTGGAATTGGGCAAGCACTTGTGCCCTGGTTCAATTGGCTGTTCCTTTTGCCCTGGCATTTGAAAAAGGTTGAGGATTAAACAACCAATTTCCAAAGGAGTAAGAGGAGTTTGCCATGAGTAACAAAAATATGGATTGGATCAACTATATATATATATGTGTGTGTGTGTGTGTGTGTGTGTGTGTGTGTGTGTGTGTGTGTGTGTATGAAGGAAGTGGCAGGGCAGTTAGATGCTACTAGCAGACTGGCATGTTAGTGGAAAAAGCAAGGGTACGTGTCATGATTGGGGGCAGTTGTGCCTTCCGTCCTAAAAATCCTTCTCCAGATGAGACCATCATCAAAGCCTTACAAGGCCTGATGGCCCTGTCCAAAGAATTAGCAGAAAATTCGGGGACTGACAACCCATTGACTGGCTGGTTAGAGTCATAGTCTGGAATACAGAAAGGTATGACGTTCTCTCTTTTAGCTTCTTTAACAGTAGTTGCTGGAGCATTGGCAAGGATAGGCTGATATATAATACTTTGTATAAGAGGGCTGGTACAGAATTAATGGAAACAATTAAACAAATACCTATGAGCACTCAACCAAATAATCTAGAGATTGAGAGGAACCCTAATTATAACAAGAAAAGTGAAATAATGTTATCAAGATTAGAATTTTTAATGACATAATGGATTAATTTTAGGCGCAACAAAGTGTAAATAAAAAGAAAAGGGAAGATTGTAGAAAATTTGGGTGAAAATGTTGCTTCTGTATGAGGGAAGGGGGATGTGTACATCACAAGCCACTTATAGACACTAGGTGACAGAGAACATAGAACTGGTTATGGGGAACTAGGACCAAATAAGGTGAATGCCAATGGGAGATGTAATCAGGGATGGGGACTCTAGCTTAGGTGGGAGAATTAGGTGTTCTGGAGAACCTTTGTGGTACCCAGTCAATAGGGAATCAGGGGAGGGACTTGTGTTTCAGGACAGGGTACAAAAAGTTGCTTTGATCCTTTAAGGTGTGTGTCTATTCTTTTGGACACCTGTTCTGTGAATAAAAATCTTTTCCTGGCTTCATTGGCAAGTCTGCAGACTTCTTAGTAAGACACCTGTCTCATATTAAGAGAACAAAGGAAGAACATAATGAAGCAAAAATGCAAAATAAAGGCCAGTGAGCTGAAGTTTATGAAAGAACCTAAAAGAAGGCCCTGTCTGCTAGCTGGATGGATGAATGTTTTCCATATTCCATGAATATGGAAATATATTTTGGAGAAATGTACATATTTAACCTATAATGGATTGTTTGCTACTGGAGGGTAGGGGAGAGAAGGCAAAAGAGGAAGGGAGAAAAAAATTGAAACACAAGGTTTTATAAAGTTGAGTGTAGAAAAATAAAAAGCTAGTTTTATTAATAAATAAAATTAAATTTAAAAAAGAATGAATGAGTTGATCAGTATAGAAAACAAATCCACAAAAATATAATGGATCCTTATACATGGAGACAGAAAAAACAATGAAGAAAAGATACCATTTTGCATAGTGAAAATGCTTAATATTAGGTAATACTGTTCTTTGCAGTACTTCAAAGATCTATGGATTTATTGGCAGGGAGAGGCAGAATAGATACTTGAACTTAGATCTTCTCACTTCCTAAATTCAGAGATCTTTTGACTAAATCAAGATCTCCAAGCTCCTAAATAAATTGTCACTGAGGTATAATTATAATTCCTCATCCTGTAACCAAACTGGTGATGGGGCTGAGAAAGAAGAATAAGGAATGGCAAAAAGGCCACTGGATTTGGCAATGATAAGATGACTGGTGACTTTGGAGAAGGTAGTTTGGGTGGAATGATGAGGTCAGGAGCCAGAATGTGAGGGTGAGTGAATAGAGTGAATAGAGAATATGGAGACTCCTATTGTAGAGTCACAAAGGCAATTGAGATTTAGGAGAGACATGACAGCTAGCCATGACTTGGAGGTCACAACCTAAGCCTTAGGGGAAGACTTGATATGGAGCTAAATTTTCCTTAGAAAAAATTCAAAACCTTAAGGGTAAACCAAAGAAGTCATGAGAACTTAAGGTACTTTATTCTTGACTAGAAAGAATAAATCTTTTAAAAATGACTACCCCCCCAATTAATAGAGAAATGCAAGGCAATAACAATTTAAAAGCCCATGAAGTTATTGTTTTTAAGATCAATGAAGCCCAGTAAAATACATCCGGAAAAAAGATAGGAGGCAAGAATAGCCATTGAGATTTTGTATTACCTTTTTAAAAAAAGGCAATGAAGATGGATTCCCTGTGTAAGATTTTAAAATCTACTAAAAAATATGGCAATTATCAAAGCTGTATGGTACTGTTTAAAATTTTTTTTGATCACTGAACCAGAACAAGCATTCTGGAAATGGGTATAAATTATGATAAAATAGTCTTCTTTCTTTTAACCTGTGGAGGGGGCAGTTCTGATAGATTGGCTGCATTGTTCCTATGCTTCTCAGACTATTTTTGAATGAATCACTTCAGGTATGGCTGAATAAATTATGCTATATGAAAATAATGGAATATAATTGTTCTCCAAGAAAAGATAAGCAGGCTGATTTCAGAAAAGCTTGGAAAGACTTACATGAAGTGATCAGAACCAGTAGAATATTGTAAACAACTAGACTGTGTGATGATCAACAATGACAGACTTAGCTCTTCTCAGTAATATGATAATCCCAGACAATTCCAATAGACTTGGGGTGGAAAATGCCATCTGCATCCAGAGAGACAACTATGGAGACTGAATATGCATCAAAGCATCCTGTTTTCACTCTTTTATTTTGTTTTTATCTTTCTCATGGTTTTTCCCTTTTGTTCTGATTTTTCTTTCCCAATATAACTAATATGGAAAAATGTTTAAAAAATGATTGTACATATATAATCTATATCAGATTGCTTGCTGTCTTGGAGAGAAGAGAGGGAGAAAAAAATTAGAAATTCAAAAATGTTTCAAAAATGAATGTTACTGTTTTTTGCAAGTAATTGAAAAAATAAAATAGTATTAAAATAAAAAAAATACTTTTATGGAGAACTCACACAGGACAAACACTCATTTGGTGGTCAGAAAAAGCAATATAAGGACACTCTCAAGATCTCTCTGAAGAACTTTGGAATTGTGTGACATGGAAGACACTGGCACAAGAAACACTCGGCATGGTGAGCTCTCATCAGAGAAGGTGCTGTGGCCAATGATCAAAGCAGAATTTCAGTAGCTCAAAAGAAACACAAATGAGCAGATTTATAGAACCCACCCCAAATGTTCCCATGGACTTTTTGTGCCAGACCTGTGGTAAAGCTTTCCAAGCTTGTATTGGTCTGATCAGTCACAGCTGGGCCCACTGTAACTTAACGCTACCATAGTTATGTCATTTTGGTCCACCTCAAAAAAAAGGACAACAAATTATTATAGCAACTTATAAATCAATGAAAAACATTCTTACTGTGTCAAGCACTGTTGTGCTAAACACGAGAGATACAAACATATAGTTCCTGGCCACAAGAAGTCTTTATTCTAACAGAGCAGGGATGCTAAGGAGAACTGAGTGGTTTGGGCCAATGAATATAAGCTCATAGATTTATGATAGAATTGGGTCTTAAAATTCATCTCATCAAGTTCCCTCATTTTCCACAGTAGGTAGAGCCTCAGATCTGGAGTCAGGAAGATCTGAGTTCAAATCCAAGGTAGGTCTATGATCTCTAGGCAAGTCACTTAGCTTAGTCACATTTGCTTCAATGTTCTCATCTATAAAATGTACATCATAAGGGCACCTACTTTGAAAGGTTGTTTTGAGAATCAAGTGAGATTATTGGAAAGTTCTTTACATGGGACTGGGCACATATTGCACTTATTACACACAAATAGTGGCAGCCTAGAGCATGAGGTGACTGGACAACCATTCTTGGGGATGACAAGGGCTAGGACTGGCATTGGAACACAATACGACTGCATATTAAGTTCTCTTCCATGGTACCAAGCTCCCTCCTCTCTGATAAATCAGAAATAACACAATAAATTCCTATTTTGCCCAGCCCTTGATTTTATTCCTATTGGGAGGGAGCGCCCCAGGCAGAGAACACCAATTGGCAGCACCTGCTCAGCAGCTCACAGATGGAGCTGAACTATTCCAATGAACAGGAAAGGAATTCAACCGATTTTGGTGGGACAAATGGAGGTCAATGTGGAGGAGAACGAATCTGGGCCACACTTCAAACCAAGCAACTGCACTCATTCCAAATGTGGCGAAGAAATATGAAAAAGGATCTATTTTTAAAAGAGCTAGAGGAAAATAGAAAAACCTATGTATCCCAACTGTGGGAAAAGGGAAGATCACCAGAAGAGAGAGACAGAGTCAGAGACAGAGATGTACTTTCATGAGTGTGAGAGGCTCCCAATGTGGAAACCTTGTTCCCTGGGGCACTAACCATTTTTAAAGAGAAATCTGACCATCCAAGGTACCACAGTGTTCATATACTTTGACCTGGTAATTCCAATTATCCTTGGAGAACATCACCAAGAATTAACCCATTAAAACAACCCAAAACACAACACCCAAGGGATTTCAAGAAAGATCCACCCACAGGTCAGTACTTTTCATCAATGCCAACAAAACCCCTTGCATGTCATGGCAATATCTCCCCCGATGCCATGGTCAGCTTCAAGAGTGAAAGACAAACAACACAAGCACAGACTGGAAAAAATTCAAATGCCCCAGGAAATGGAGTGGCAAAGCCAGCTATTGAATAATAATCATTGGATGGAATTGGATGAAGCTGTGAAGAAGTTCAAAGATCCCATGGCCACATGAAAAGTATCATCATGAAATAATATGAAGGGAAAACAAAAGCCAAGAATAGTGATACTCTGGTTCCAAAATCTGCACCCACAAGAGAGAATTTGGAAAAGGAGGCAAATCACCAGGGTTTGATTAGGTAAAGATCCCAATCGGTTATTTAAAAAGCTACAACTAAAACAAAAATGAAAAAGGCCTTTTTCTCTTTTTAGAAAGGAGAAACCCAGAGGGGCTACTGTATACATTTGCCACGTGAACAAAGACAGTTGAAAAGTCCTTTCACGAGACCCAGCAAGCGACAAGCCACTTGCAAGCAGTCAGCAGGCGCCCAACTTCTGTCTGTTTCTTGGCCTTCCACTGAAAATGAAATCCTGACAAGGAATTTCATGACAGCACCACCTGTTTCAAGAGTGAAGCATTTACTGGAAAACTGACATTCTATCCCACTCTTGTCTTTCTCCTCGCTGTGCACATGACAATTTGGAACTTTCTTAGGCATCTCACCAGCTGACACCATTTCCCTGGGGAAGAGTCTGGCCTGATTTCTGGAGAAGGCCATCCCTAGTCACTTCAGAGCAAACCCACAGCTATTAGAATTATTATTTTAATGGCTACTCACAACACAGCAAGGTGAAGTCTGGCCAAATGGCCCCAAACACGCAGCAGAACAACAGGCGACTCTTTCCTCACAGACTAAACTTTGTTCCCTTCCCAGCAGTTTCTGGATCAGGTTCCCACTGATACACAAAGACTCAGGCGGGCCTTGGAAGCTGTTCCCCAGCTTAGCAAGGTGGGAGGGGGCAGGTTTGTCCAAGTTAACTCCACTAACAGGCTTATCAAGGGCTTCTCAAAGGTCAGGAACAAAGTGTTTAAAAAGCCTGACATTGGAAGAAGATAGCAGAGAAACTTGCAAATTGCATAATCCCAGAGAGCGGATTTGGGTGTCTGAGGGGCAGTGGTTTCTACCTTGGGATAAAGGTTGGAGTGAAGGGGAATCCCCAGGACCCCGGGAACTCACTTCTCCCAGCTCTCCCCCCAAAAAAACACCTTTCTTTGTATCCCAGTGCTTAATACGGTGCCAGGCAAAGTAGCTAATGCTTCATAAATGCTTGCTGACTGATGGGAACCTCATTTTGTGAATCATAGCTGATAAAAGTCAGAAAAAATACAGTGGGTCCTCTCGGACCCCCGCTCTGATCTAAGGAATAAAGGAGATGGCTTCCTTTCTCTACCCTGTAAGGCGAATGTCACCACAGCTTTTAGGCTTGCAGGCTGAGGGAGAAAGCTTAGACCCAAGCTGCCTGACCTTACCAAACAAAGGCCTACCACACTACTGGCCGGCAAGGATGAAGGGTCAGGAAAGGCCACATGGGGGTGACTCCGAAGGAACAAGACTGAGGGGCAGCCGAGGAGCCAGGAGGCCCACCCTGGGCAAAGAGAAGCCTTGAAGAGCAAATCCACCATTGTGTGGGTGTGTGAAGGCCAGAGAGTGGGCCAGACTGGCTTCCAGGGCCTAGGAGAGGTGCTTTCCCATGGGTCAGACAAAGAATGGTGAAATAGTCCCTGCCCTCAAGGAGCTCCCGGTGGAAAGAATGGGACCCCAGAAAAGTAAGAGCCCAGTTATCAGCCTGGAAAGGGAGGCAGAGGAAGGACTATTTTATGCTAGAGGTAAGAGGGAGCAGGGAAGGGACTTGGATCACTGAGAAATCCTGACATGTTGGATCGGCCCAGTCCAAAAGGAAAGGCTGGCTGCAGCCAGTTCTAGTAGATGGATTCGGCAACGAGGATGGAAAAGGAAAAAGTGAGAAATTGGAGAACCAGACAATTCTGACAGATGATCCGATGATTTATCGGGAAGCCCAAGACAGTCACCAACCAAAAAACCAGAAGTAAAAATTCGTTTCACAAGCCAGCAAGCTGTAAGGTAGAGCCACAGGACTTGTTTGCCTTCTCAGGGCACCGACAGAAATCAGCAGAAGGAGGAAGCCAACCCTCCTCATCTCCCCAGACCTCCCTGGGACCATCAGAAGAGGGATTCCTTACCTTTCCCCCACATTCACCACCCTCCCAGCTGTCCTCCTCCTGCTAAGAGCACCTCAGTTCTTCCAGCAATCCTGCCACAGTTGTTCAAAAACAACCCCAAGGACATCCCAACCCTGCAGCCATCTAAGTTCACAAACTCTGGGTCATCCTCCAACAGGGCTTTTATCCCTCCCTTTCCCAGCAGATAGCCAATCAATCACCACATTTGGTCACTTCCACCTCCTCAGGTCTCTGATGTGCATCTCCTTCTCTCAACCATTTGTGATCAGTCCCTCATCTTCTCTCACCATTGCAACAAGCCAATCCATCCACAGCTACCAAACTTGTCCCCGAGGCTGAAGTTCTGAGGTCCCTTGAGGAAGCAGCCCTTGATGTGCAAAGCTCTTAGACTGTACAGAATCCCTACACACACACACACACACACACACACACACACAGCCCTTCCAGCCAAACTATCTGCCATTCTTCAGAAATGATATACCACCTCCCATTTCCAGGCCTTTGCTCAAGCCGTACCTCATGCCTAAATACTGTCCCTCTTCACCTCTGGGAATCCCTGACTCCCCTTCCAGGCTCAGCTTAAGCATGAGACTTTTATGAGTTCTCAGTTACCAGGATGACCCCTAACCATCTAGCTCCAAAATAATTATTACTTATTTTCTGACTGTCCTCAGTTACTTATTTGTGAACATTCCCCAAGTGGGTATAATATAAGTTGACGATAGACTATCTAATGTTTGCATCCAACCCCTTAACCCAGAGCCTGCTACATGAAGGCTGATGGGCAGCCCTTCATTCTAGAAGGGCACCAAAATGTCATCCCTCTGGTAGGGTCAAGCTCTAGCTTGGCTGTGGCCAATCAGACCCATAGGAGCCTGAAATGCTTTACCACAGGTCGGGCACAAATAGTCCCTATGAGCATTTCGTTGGTTTGTGTTTCTTTTGAGCTTTTCAATTCTGCTTTGCCCATGGAGCATGGCACCTTCTCTGATAAGGGCAGGCCATGTTGGGCGGTCCCGTGCCAGTGTCTCTCGTGTCATAAATCAACTCCTAAGTTCTTCAGAGAGACCTTGTCACTTTTTCTGACCTTCACTGGAGTCCTTGCCAGTATTTCTCAGAGTAACTTATCTGATCCATCAAGCACCTTCCCTTGCCAGGTCATCTTCAAATGGAAGTGATTCACTTTCCTGGCATCGTGCCCAGCATGGCATGTCTTCATCAGAGAAGGTGCCATGCTCCAGGGGCAAAGCAGTCTTCCCAGCAGGTACCTTTCCACTTTGGGCCAGTACCCCCAGACTCCCAGATCTGCCCTCTAGGGAGTTAGGACCGCAGCCAAATCAGTGCTGTGGTAGCCCCAGGAAAAGGTGAATCAGCCCCAAAGGCTCCACTGACTAACCCAGGAAGTTCCCTAAGAGCCACAGCCCAGATCACCACAACCTAGATCCTTTGTGCTTCCTAGAAGAGAAGCTGCTTGAGGGCAGGGACCGAAGGTCTTTGCTCCGCTCTCAGCCCTACATCCCTAGAGGAGACCTCCTTTCCTCCTGATCTCTATCTGGCCACTGGCTCTGGAAGAGAGTGAGCTGGGTGACTTAGCACTCCATCTAATTCTCTTACAAGTCATGACGTCACCTTCCTAAGTCTTGGTCCATGAAGGACAAAAAACAATCAGCAGAGGAAGAATTTTTCAGTCAGTTTGTTAATTAAAAGAAAGCACTTTTCACTTACAAAGCTTGTCTTGTGAGCCCGGTGCTGTGTAGGGAGGGAGGAAGGAAGGGAGGTACTGAGGGAACTCCACTGGGATCTAGAAAAGTAAATACAAAGACACTTTTAATAAGCATTTATTAATGATAAATATTGGACACAGAGACAAAAGGGTTACCAGTCCCTGCCCTCAAGGAGTTTACACTCTAAAGGGGGGGGGGAAGGAAACTCCAGGAAATTTAGACGTTTCTACCAGGCAAGGAGCAGTTTGAGTGGAAGGGCCCTAGCATCGAGGGATGGGTGGGAGGGTGATCAGTCAATCAGTAACATTTATTAAGTACCACTTTGGCAGCAGGGAGGGCTCAGTGCTGAGGCCAGAGTTAGGTAATCCTGGATTCAAATTCAGTCTCATTAGCTGAGGGACCTATGACGAGTCTCTTAACTTGTTTGCCTCAGTTTCCTCATTTGTAAAGTGGGGGAAACACTAATTCTTCCCTCCCGGAGATGTGAGGATTAAATGCTTGGCGCACAGTAGGGCTGCTACGTAAACATGCTCCTCTCTTCCATAGTCAAAACCTGAGGCTGCACATGTATTCAGAGGAGTGCCAAAGTCCGTCTGGCTATTTTTGAGCCATCCCCCCCCCCAAATGGTGTGACTCCATTTCTCTCTTCTGGGCAAAAGATTGTTCTTATTCTTATCCACCACATGTTGGGGTGACTCTTACTCCTCTAACAGGAAGGCAAATGTCTTAAAGGGACCCAAGATGCAATGCAAACTTCTTTTTTCCTAGCCCTGTAGCCGTGGGCAAATCACCACCTGCCTCAGTTTCCTCATATGTCAAATGACACCTACCTCCTAGGTTTGGACACCTTGCCTAGTAATTAGATGCTCTATGAATGTTTCTTCCCTTCCCCCATCTTCTTCAGACTTTTAATACTTAATCAAGGTCCAGCTAACTTTCAGGGTTCTCTTCCTTTCCTCCATGTTCTTCTTGGGTATATTTCCCCCCGGTTCTGCTGGTTTCTCTCAACCTCAGTTCATACAAGGCTTTCCAGCCTTCTCGGAATCTCTCTAGTGATCATTTCTTCCTGCAAAATAGCTCTCTCTCTTTTCTCTACCACCATCTGCTCAGCCATTTTCCCATGTTGAATATTGTCATAGACAGGATGTCCCCAAAGTCTTAGCCCAGTTTTGAGCTATTCATCCTGTGGATAGACTCTCTCTCTCTTTCATTGCCCTCCTTGGGGAATGTGACCAGCACTGGGATCTCTGGAACTCTGGGAACTGTGACTTTCCTTTAATCGTTACAAACTATTTTCCAGAATAAATGGACAAATCCACAGCTCTGATAACAGACATTTGCTTTCTCTTAGACTATGCAGTTGGGTACGGGGTCAGGGCTTCTGGAGTCCAAGTGCAGTACGAAGAACAAATGAGATAATAGTGCATTGCAGTTGGAGAGTTATAAGGTACCAAAAAAAGGTCAGTTATTGTCATATTCTGTGAATTTTGTTTGTTACCTTAGCATGTTCCTTACAGAATTTGAAACTTGGGGCACACAGAATATATAAACCTCGATTTGCTTTTTCAGAGACTGTTAACCATAATCCAATCCTGACCTATGCCAGGAGGAAGATATAGGCCATCTCCATCAAAGCTCAGGTGCTTTGGCTCAGGGCAGGGGCTGCCCAGCTCTGGTGGACTTTGGGTCTTCACCAGAAAGCCCTGAAATTCTGGCTGAGGGGTCAACTGATCTGTAAAGACTTTTACCAAGTAGACCTGAAGACAAAGACAACCTAGGAGGCAGCTTTTGGGGAGCAGGGTCCCCCAGCTTAGAAGTATCTGAAGCAGGGTAGGAGGCTTTCGGATTCCACCTCCCATTCTCAAGTTAGTGTCAACCATCCGACAAATTGCTGGGGACAAGGCTGACCTCACACTGAGCTAACCCTCCCTAGTGCTTTCAATCCTGGGATGTTCCCCTGTGTGAGCTCGGAGCCCTTCTTCCTGCTGATGCTCAGTGGATATCCAAGTTCCCAGACTCTCCCAAATCCAATAAGAGTGCTTCATCAGCTCCCTCCCACTTTCCTTCCCACTCCCCAACATGGACTCTTCAATCCAGTGACAACGGGCCTTCCCTAAAAGCTCTTAATTTCAGTGCCTTCCCTGGGTTCCTTATTTCCTCTTGTCCTTTGTATAACTTGTTGGGGTTTATTCATTTGCATGCAAACCTCCTTCCTTCTCCCCATATTAGACAGTGAGTTCCTAGAAAGCAAGGCTGGCCTTTTGCCTCTTGCTGTATCTCCTTTTGATCTGATTTTTCTTATTCAGCATGACAAGTATGGAAATATGTTTAAAAGAATTGCACATGTTGAATTTGTATCGGATTGCTTGCTGTGTAGGGGAGGGGAAAGGGGAAGAACAAGGGAGAAAACTTTGGAGCACAAGGTTTTGCCAAAGTGAATGTTGAAAACCATCTTCGCATGTATTTGGAAAAATAAAAAGCTTTTGTAAAAGAAAAAAAAAGGAAGAAGATGAACCTTTCATAGTTTAAATGCAGTCATTACTTTGTTTTCTTTCATAGTGCACTTGAATTCTCTGATGTCTTTTCCATCCAAATACTGTTAATCTGGTTACACTGTTTTTATAATCACTATTATTTCAAACAATATCATGTCGTCGTTTCCTATTTGTAATTTTTTTTTTTAAGTCAGGTGCTTCAGGTACTCAGTCTGGACAAGTCACTTAACTTCCACCTATCTCAGTTTCCTTATCTGTAAAGTGAAGATAAAAGCAGCACATACTTTCCAGGATTGTTGTGAAGATCAGATGAGATTTTATAAAGTGCTCTCCAAACTTTAAGATATAAATACTAGCTACTTTTGCAGCCTGGTCGTGGTTAGTGAGAAGAATGAATTCATCCTCCTTGTGACATGGTGCTTATAGTTATGTGAAATATGCTTTTAGTCTACTGGAAAAATCTAATTAAAATCTGAATAATGTGAGCACTTTCCAAGAATAATTATTGGGACTTTGCTGTATAACTACAACAACAACAACAACTACTACTACTACTACTACTGCTACTATAACCACTACTACTACTGCTACTGCTACTACTACTGCTACTACTACTACTACTACTACTACTATCACCACCACCACCACTACTACTACTGCTACTACTACTACTACTACTACTACGACTACTGCTGCTGCTGCTGCTACTACTACTATTATTACTACCACTACTGCTACTTCTACTACTACTACTACTATTACTACCACTATTACTGCTACCATCACTATTACTGCTATTATAACCACTACTGCTACTACTACT